>PVLC010036475.1:0-15781 GCA_004027655.1 Graphiurus murinus
ACCATATGCAGGAAAATGGAAATAAAGCCCACTTTCTCACCCTGCACAAGAGTCAACTCAAGGTGGATCAAAGACCTGGAAGTTAGGTCGGAGACCTTGCAGCTACTTGAGGAGGGCATAGGACCAACACTTCAACACATAGGCACAGGTAAAACTTTCTCAACAAGACCTCCAAAGCACAAGCAACTCAAAGGAAGATCAATACATGGGATTGCAATAAACTGAGGAGCTTCTGTGCAGCAAAGGAAACTGTCAAGAACCTCAACAGAGAACCTACAGAGTGGGAGAAGATTTTTGCCAGCTACTCTACAGATAGAGGTCTAATATCTAGGATATACGAAGAACTCAAGAAAATCACAACCAAGAAAAACAATTAAAAAATGGGCAAAGGATCTAAATAGACACTTCACAGAAGAAGAAATACAAATGGCAAATAAATGTATGAGGAAATGTTCCACATCACTAGCAATCAGAGAGATGCAAATCAAAACTACCTTGAGATTTCACCTAACTCCAATCAGAATGACAATCATCAAAAACACGAGCAACAATAACTGCTGGTGAGGATGTGGGGAAGTGGGAACTCTAATACATTGTTGGTGGGACTGCAAACTAGTGCAGCCACTTTGGAAAACAGTATGGAGGATTCTCAGACAAATGGGAATGAGCCTACCATATGATCCAGCAATACCACTTCTGGGTATCTACCCAAAAGATCAGAAACCAAACTATCAGACCAACGCATACGTATGTATGTTTATAGCTGCACAATTCACAATTGCCAAACTATGGAAGCAGCCAAGATGTCCATTGACAGATGAATGGATTACAAAACTATGGGATATGTACACAATGGAATTTTACTCAGCCATAAAGAAGAACAAAATCATGTTATTTGCAGGGAAATGGAGGCAATTGGAAAACATAATGTTAAGTGAGATTAGCCAGTCACAAAGAGTAAGGAAGCACATGTTCTCCCTAATATGCGGATGCTAGGGAGAAGATGGGACATAATAGGGTCTTCAGATGGAAAAGGAGAGATCCTTGATAAACAAAGAAGTTGATTTAACCAAAAGGGATTGATGCGGGGGGGGGGGGGGACACCCTAATGTACATCAAGGTTACTCACTAAATTGAACTTGAGAGGGAGGGAGGGCGAGGGAGCGGGGTGGGAATTGGGGGAAGGGGACAAATGAGAAATGTAAGCACATATGTCGTTTTCAATTTGTACCTAACAAAGATGCCTGCTGACAATGTATGTGTAATTATAAAAAATAAAAAATTTAAAAACAAAACAAAACAACAACAAAAAAACCCAGTATTTATAAATTGCATTTCTTCAAAAAAAGAAGTAAATTCTGGAAAGGTAGATTTTGGTGGTTTGTTTGCTTTGTTTAATTACTAGTACACCCCAGTACGAAAAAGCACCTGGGACGTCATGAGCACTTAATAAATATTTATGGAGCGAGTGACTGGCATGTTCATAAAACAGAATATATAGCTTCAGAAATGGATAAACCAGCCATTTCTGGTGGTACACTTGGGAGGCTGAAAATGGAGGATGGCAGGTTCAAGGACAGCCTCAGCAACTTGGTGAAAAATCAGTGAGAATCTATTTCAAACTACAAAATAGAAAATAGGGCTGGGATATAGTTCAGAGGAAGAATGCCCCTGGGTTCAATCCCAAGTACCAAAAAACAACAAGCAAACAAAAAACAAAAAGAGAAGAAAAAGGACAAACCACCACTGTAGGCACTAACATGGATAAGTATAAAACAACAAAGTTCTGAGTGATAATCCCCAAATTCAGGATACTTTTACTTATTTTTAATAGGGGGAAGTAGGTAGCTTTGTAGTCATTGATGACTTGAGCTCTTACATGTGTAGCATAAGCACAGGTATTCATTTCCTTACTGTGCTTCAGAACTGCATTACTGCTCTCATTTCCATTCAACCAGTACCTAGTGATTTACCCACCGTCACCACCATCACCGTGGTCTCCACCCTCCTGCCTGCTGCTTGAGTCCAGATCACTCACATCTGTGGCTCAGGTTACAGCTGCCACCAGGGTTAGCCTGTTGCCTCACAATCCACAGCCAGGGGGATTCTTCTAAAAAGCCATTTAGATATTACCCCGTGATGAAAACCCCTCAGCGTTGCCTTTAGGAAAAAGTCAGACTCCTTGAACTTGTCACTGTCGGGGCTCTTTTTACTGCCAGTCTCATGCCTCACCATGTCTTTGTTTCAAGTTGCCCTTCAGGCTTTACCTTAAACATCACCTCTGCACACAACTCTTCCTTTATCCTACTGAGCAAGGCTATGCACCTGTCGATTCTCTGTCTTCGCTGGAGCTGTTCTCTAAGTGCAGGCCATCTGTACTGCTGGACATAGTGGTCTACTTAGCTACCTGGCCATCCTCACACTTTTGAATCATCAGTACCTGGAACCCTGCAGGGTAGTTCTGCAGGTGTTTTTTTCTTTCTTTCTTTTTTTTTTTTTTTTGCGGTACTGGGGATTGAACTCAGGGGCATTTCACCTCCGAGCTATACCCCTAGCCCTATTTTTTATTCTTTATTTGAAACAGGGTCTCACTAACTTGTGGAATGCCTCACTAGGCAGCTGAGGCTGGTCATGAACCCAGATCCTCCAGTCTCAGCCTCCCAAATGCTGGGATTACAAGTGTGCGCCACCACGCCCGGCTCCTGTAGGTGTTATTGGACTGACCCACCTCACCTGTTTTCATGTATGGTTCTCAAGAGCAGCTGTAGAATGTGTTGGCAATGAACTGGCCCAAAGAGCCATGGGTCTGTTCTGGTTCCCTCCACGGAAGAGGATGCTCTTCAACACTTTGGTCCAGCAAGCCCAGTAACCTCAAGATATGAAACCTAGGGGGCTGCTTTCTGGGGTCTCTTCAATATGGTGGGGGTTGGACCTTCCAGGTGAGATTCATCACCTCGGGCAGCTTTCCTGAGCCCTGGGGAACTGGCTCACATGAAACCTCAGCCTCTGTTGCCCCTTGCTGCCTCTCTGCGAGTATGATCTCGTGAGCTTGTGCGCGTGTTCCATTTCTCTGAACTCTAGAAGTTGGTAAGCCGAGCGCATGAACCTGCTTCACACACACACAGCAGCGTTCACTAAACGTGCTGAATGTCAATGAGCTCATCTTACACTACCAGAAAGAAATTTAACCCTAGTTTTAAGTATGGAAAATGGACAGGAGTTGATGAAGCCATTTACTTTTCTGTAAAGAAAGAATGGAATTGTTTATCATAAAGCTAGTAATATTGATAGTTGACAAAATAAAAAAGAAACACTAGAATGCACTAAAAAATGAAAAAGAATGCACTAGAGTCTGAGCTGCTTAGGAGGAGCAGGAGATTTTAAAAATTTAGCTTTACAGTTTTAGTTATTAGCAGAGTCCATAGAACATGTGAATTCTCTACAAATATATGTAGAGGCCTTAAAATATAATGGGTTATTCTTTACCTCCTGTGGTTCATAATGAGACCACGCTGTAGCAAGAAGTTAAAATGTCTGAATACATTCTGAACTTTTAGACAAATATAGATCTTCATTTTGAACATTGTAAAACTGAGTTAACTATGATTACATGAAACAATTTGAAAACACAATCACAACTTCATCAAAGTGATTTTTAAACTGTGCTGTTAGATAAGTGGAATGAGATCCAAGGAATCACACATATCACTGTAATGCGCCAGTCAGCTTGAACCCAAGGGCATTCCACCCTGAGCTAGCTACACCCCTGCTCTGTTCATTTTTTATTTTTAAACAGGATGGTCTCACTAAGTTGCCCAGGGCTTCCCTGAGTTGCAGAAGCTGGCTTCTAACCTGTGATCCTCTTGTCTGAGTCTCTAATTACAGAGTTACAGGCCTGGACCAATGTTCTTAAAAGTATTTTTCATCTAAGTATGATGGCACATGCCTGTAATCCTAGTATTTGGGAAGCTGAGACAGAAGGATTGCAGGATCCAGGCCAGTCTCAGCATAATTCCTACCTTATAGAATGAATATGAGAATAAACTGAGATAATACAATTAGTTAACCCCAATGTCTTGTACATTTTGGGAATTCAGTAACTGTTCGCTATTTTTGTTAAATTCTATACCATTCATATTCTCTCTCTCTCTCTCTCTCTCTCTCTCTGGACTGAACCTGGGGACATTCTACCTCTGAGTTACACCTTAGCCATTTTATTATTCTACTTCGAAACAAGGTCTCACTAGGTTGCTGAGTCTCACCAAGCTATTGAGGCTGGCTACAAAACTGCAATCCTCCTGCCTCAGCCTCCCAAGTACTGGGATTACAGGCGTGCTCTACTATGCCCAGCTTTACCATTCTCATTAAGTTTTAGGAACAATATATGACAGTTTGGTCCCAAGAATCTTATCATAATAAAGCACGTGTGTGTACCTCTTCAGGGCACCCGCTGTCCACCCAGTCCTGCCGATGGCGGTCAAATCCACTGGAGCATCTTCAAAGAACATGTTGTAGTTCAGAAAAGAATGTATCGGGTACAGGGTAGGGAAGAGAAATGGAAAGAAACAGATTGGTAAGTAGTCAAGTCTCATATTTTCAGTTTAACACAATGTCAACTTTCTCCTATGGAACTGGAAACTGGAGCAACAGTGACACATTTACAATTTACCAGCTTATCAGTCACTCCTCAGACCACACACAGCCACACATGATTCACTGCGCGGACTATGCTGCACGGCACACACGGATCCTTCTAGAAAGCTAAGATCAACTCTATCCATGAAGGCGCCTTTCTTTTTCCTTATTTTTCCTCATCATCAAAGCAAATGTATATGAACAACTTTTTGTAGGTACATTTTTCCAAGACTTCTTTCTTATTTCTTTTTTATATCAAGATCTACCGTCCCACAGGAAAGGGTTAACTAGCAGTTTTGGAGTTTTCAGTCAGATCTAGGAGATGACCTCTAATCCTTGGAATATCCCGCCTAATTTGAGTGTAACTTTAGGTCATTGGGTTATGCAAGATAGTTGAAGCTGACAATACGATTTATGAGGAGTGTTTGTTTCCTGCACCTGGAGTCCTGTGCTTTGTCCTATCAGTTTGACAGCTGGGGGAGCTGGAGACTGAGAGATAAGTATGGTGAGTCACAGGGGTATTCCTCTCTAAGACCCCTGGACACCAGGATTTGGGCGGGCTCCACTGGTTGGCAGTACTTATGTGCGGGCAGACATGGTTGCTGGGAGAAGGACATGCTGTCTGTTTGATTTTCCTGAGAGAGGACAACTGGATGTTTGTGCCTGGTCTTTCCTAGATTCTGCTCATTGTGTCTTTTACCTTTGCTAATATTAATCCATCTTCTGCCCCTGTCATAAATGTGAAGTCTGAGAGGAACAGTTCTGAGTTCTGTGAGTCCTTCTAGTGAACGTGAGTGTGATGTTGGGGATGGCCAACAATTCTATGACCAGGTCATGCTAAAAGATCTAACTTAGGAAGCTCCAGGTTAGTGAGATCTTGTTCAAACTCTTCCTTGAGTAAAATAGTTTCCCATCTTCCCTACCGATCTTGATACAACTTATTCATTTTAAGATGAAAAAATTATAATCAAGAGCACATTCTATTAAAGCTTCATGATTGCTATGATCAAATCTTACTTTACTATTTAACTTTTCTCCTTTATGTAATATCTCATGTGCTTAAGCCTTAATGACCAAATTTGATTGAGGACATTTTTAAGTTAGGGCCTGTGTGTTATCCTGATCATATCTAATATATTGGACACATGGTATCTTTCTCAAATTCAAAATGTTTTTTTTTTGCAGTCTATTAACCATCAAGAACACAAACAACAGTAAATGCTGCTGAGGATGTGGGGAAATGGAAACTCCTAGACACTGTTGGAGGGACTGCAAATGCATATGGCCACTCTGGAGGTCAGTGTGGGGGTTTCTCAGAAGACAGAGAATGGAACCGCCACATGACTCAGCTGTACCTCTCTTGGGAATCCTCCCAAAGAAACTGAAGATAGAATTTTACAGCAACACATGCTCACACATGTTTACAGCAGCACAATCCACAAGAGCCTAATTACAGAATGGCCTAAGTGTCCTTCAACAGACTAATGGATCACAAAACTATGTATATACATATAATGAAATATTACTTAGCTATAAAGATGAACTAAATTGTATTATTTACAGGAAAATGGGAGGAACTTGAGAATATTATGCTAAATGAGATTAGCCAGTCTCAAAAAGTGAATAGCTATATATTTCCTCTCATATGTGGAAGCTAGAGAGAAATTGGGTAACAAAAGTGACCTCAAATAAAGGAGAAGAGACTCAATGGAGTGATAGAGGGGGTTTAGGCAAGGGAAGAGGGGAGACAGAGATGTAATGAAGTTAGCAGCTAAATTATTTAGACTGTGTATGAAATTATCAGTACTAATCTCAATGACATGTGCAGGGAATGGAGGGAGAGGTGGGATCCAGAAGAAAACACACCAAGTGCGGGTGCATGTAGACGCCTACACTCTATACTTCAGTAGGATGTGTAATTTCAATGCAAAATACAAGTATAATAAATATACATTTAAAATAAATATACATTTATATATATAGGTAAGGATCTATAATAATATATATTAATGTAGTAGGTATTTATTCACTTTTTTAAATACATGGAATTCATTTAATTTTTATCTTATATTTCTTGTAGTGCTCACAAGCTTTTACTTTATAATTTTTTTCTTCACTTGTTTTGCAATAAGTCCACATGACAGGTTTTTTTTTCTAAGAATCCTACTCAGAGATTATGCACGACAGCATGAAAGAGCATAATTTAATTCAAGTGGAATCTGAAAACAACCCCACTGTCAACAAAGAAAACCATATCTATCATTCTCTCCAGACACAATCCATTGGCGCTCAGATATTTTATGCCTACCATCTGTGCTGAACAAGCTTAAGTGTGGAATAAACATCAGTGTGTGATTTGGCATCCTGACTTTGAAGAGCCCCAGTTGTCTATGGCCATTTCTGGCCACCCGATAAGATTCTGATGTGGGGCATCTACTTAACTGCGGATCAGTTAGATCTGTTCCCTCTTCTCTTCTTCTGTCAAGTCTGTTTAAATATGAAGCATGTCCTGACATTCTCTTTTGGATGATGCCAAATATATTGATTTTCTACAAAATATAGATTTTCTACAATATATTGATTTTCTACAAAAAAAAAAAATAGGAGCCACCTGACTACAGTATTAAATGAAACAGATAATTTTAAAAAATGTAGTTTGTTCTCACTTCCTCTATTCCAGATATATCCAAAGCCAGTGGGATATGTTAACATTTATCTTTTATGATAATAAGACAGTACTAAATCTTAAGTCTGTATGTTTCCTAAAATCTTACCTTAGAAAAGTTAATTACTTAAATTGTTAAATTAATCCCAGGGGAAAAGCACAGAAACATTGCAGTTTTCCCAATTTATTAAACAATCTCACAGTTATATTGTGTGAAATTAAGTCCTACTGTAAATTATGTGAATCAATTAAGTAATTCCCTCATTCACTTATTCACAATTGATTCTTTATGAATTTATCTGTAGTTTACTAACAGTGAGGGAGGGAAGGACTGAGAATGCCAAAACAAGGAACATTTGGCTTGAAAAGTTCATACTTAAAAAATAGTTTATAGTGCCTGAAAAAAACAAATAAAATTGAACCAGGTGCAGTGGCCCACATCTGTAATCCCAGTACTTGGAGAGCGGCGGCAAGAGGATCACAGGTTCTTGGCAACTCAGTGAGACCCACCCCCTTTCAAAATAAAAATGGCTGGAGGTGTAACTCAGAGGGAGAAAACCCCTGGGTTAAATCCCTACTACTAAAAAATTAAATAAACAAATAAAATTGGATCTTGACATTCTAGCATTGTATATGTTATTGTGTATGTGTTATAACCAAATAATC
This sequence comes from Graphiurus murinus, assembly GCA_004027655.1. NCBI lineage: Eukaryota > Metazoa > Chordata > Mammalia > Rodentia > Gliridae > Graphiurus > Graphiurus murinus. Next base: position 7,967 of record PVLC010036475.1, read on the forward strand.
TAACATCCAAAAGCACTTATAAGCAAAATATTATGCATTTATGTGTTATATAAATAATTTTTTAAAAGGCATTTTCATTTATTTCCAAATTCTAAATAAGAAATCATCTTTGGGAATACTTCTTGTCCCTGCCGATCTGCTAAAATTTTTTTAGGCATAATGATATTAACTATGTCATACTTCAGCATGTAGACTTCCCAACATTTCTAATGTTGTGCTGGAATTACCTCTGATACCTATTGAAATGTAGTCTATTTTTGTAGCTGGGTAGGATCCTCTGGCAATTGGGCCCCAGCAATCTTCACTGTAAATAAGCAGCCTCAATGGACTCTCGCCACACTGAAATTTGAAAACCTCTGCCCGCTCACACAGCCCACCTTCTCCAACATAATCTTCCAACTCCTTATGTTCTCAGAAAACCAAAGTTTGCTTGCCCAAGCCTGAACATGCTGTTCCTTCATCAGGTGCCTCTGAACCTGCTACTACATGGTGTGGAATACCCAATCACTAAACCCAGCTCAACCCAAGCCTAATCTCCCAGAAACACTTCCTTTCCTTTCACCCAGCTGAGGGCTGGTGACTGTAGGGTGTCACCAATGCTCCCCCGGGTGCCCCACCCCCAATACCAAGTGCAAGCATCTCTTATTTTACTACCATTGTTTGCTTTCAAGCTTCTCTTAACAAGAGGTATGGAAGAAAATAGTTAAAAGATATTTGAGTTATAATTTTGTTGGGGTTGCAAAAGAAGTGTATGATTCTAGGCAAGTTATTTTTCCCTTCTTTCTTAAAATTTTATTTTATTGTATCATGACAAATTAGAATTATATAAGTTTATGTGATATTACAATGTAGCATGATTAAATTAAGCTAATTAGTATATCCATAATTTCAGATACTTATTTTTTTGTGGTGAGAAGATTAAAATGGTCATTATAATCATTATTCTCAATAAAAAATTTGTAAAAATTCTATCTCATTTTCTGATGCCAGCCTCAGCAATTTAATGAAATCCTCAGCAAGTTAACAAGACCTGTTTTAAGATAAAAAATAAATAAACTACCTAGATGTGCGACTCCAAGATAGAATGTCTCTGAGTTTAATACCCAGTGCCAAAAAAAAAAAAAAAAAAGAATAATTATTGTCTGCAGAATGAAGGGACTTTTCCCTAAAGGTGCATTTCATATGGAAAATTGGGATCAAAATCAAATCATCTGATACCTGATATTCAGAATATGTCAATCATGCATCTGTGTACATGGCAACTTATAAAATTATCTTATACCTCTCTAAAAGATTGGTGAGAGAGGGAGGGAGCAGAGGAGAGGAGAGGAGAGGAGAGGAGAGGAGAGGAGAGGAGAGGGAGCTGTTATTTTTTCATTTATCTTTCATTGGTAAAATGTTTAGCAAGGAAAATGATTTTTGCAGTTGGTTTTCTGGAATTCTTTCTCCCTATCAACATTGCCTACTGATAGCTAGTTCCTTTTCAATTTCAGGATGTGTAATACAGGAAAGAATTAAGCTGAAATGAAGCAACAACATTTAGGTTTATCTGGAAACAGGCCAATCCTTTCAGAAATCATTCCGATTAGAAGCCACTGCTGATGTTGGCAAAATAATCCTCCACTGTGCATTATCAGAGCTTCGAAGGAATGAAGAAGCTGGGGAGGCCATCAAATGCTGTGTGCATGTATGCCACTATCACTACGATTTACATTATGATGTGAGACTATAATGCACCAATAAAAATATATATAAAATGAAAAATAAAGAAATGAAGCTTATATAAAAGTGGAATGAAATATGCACTGAAATTGTAATGCACAAAGTCAATTACACACAGGGCAATCTGCTAATCTCAGATTAGATCAGAGTAATTAGTGATAGTCCATACATGCCAACTTTCAGCATGCTTTAATCAAGAAAATGGCAATTCTATCTAGATTATTAGATACTTCAGTATTTGTTTTATGCCTACATAAAAAAGTGCTTTAAAGTACTATTAAAAGAGTCAAGAGAATGAAGTATTGACTCATTTGAAAATAATTAAAAGGTATTTGACTCAAAACACTTAGACTGACTTACTTGCAATACTATTTTTAGAATAAATTCCAATTTGTATCTTTGCTCCCCATTTAAGTGCTGCTAGTACCTAGGCATATGCTGGTTAAAGAAATTTTAAATGATGCAAGTATTGATCTTAAAAAAAAAAAACAACACTTCATTTCAGAGCATTATATCTTCTATAATTTCACCAGTTTAATACCCTTGCTTGGAGATTAAACCTGATTTTGCTGATGTTTTAATCAACAGAGGCAGAAATAGTGGAATCTGAACTCCTTACTGACTCAGTTTTGTGCTATTTTACCTTCATGATACAAATGAGAATACATTTGCAATATGAAGTATGTGGTTTCAGAAAGCTTCAATTCTATAAAAAAATGGATTATTCCAATATAGAGTCCTTCAAAAATTTTTGAAGTCATAGTAAGAAATGTTTAATATCAAAGTTTCAATAGTAAAATATATCTTTATATAGGTATTGAATATAAATATTTGTTGCATGACTTTGAATACAATTTCTGCTGGGTGTAATAGCTGCATGCCTGCAATCCCTGCACTTGGGAGAATTACAGTTTCAAGATCAGCCTCAACAATTTAGAGACACTGTTTCAAAATAAAAACAAAATAGCACTGGGATTGTAGTTCGGAGGTAGAATACCCCTGGCTTCAATCCCCAGTACCCTCACAAAGGTTCTTTTATTTATTTTATTTTATTATTTTTTTTGCGGTACTAGGAATTGAACTCAGGGGCGTTCTACCTCTGAGCTACACCCCCAGCCCTATTTTTTATTCTTTATTTTGAAACAGGGTCTCACTAAGTTGCAGAGTGCCTCACTAGGTAGCTGAGGCTGGCCGCGAACCTGGATCCTCCGGTCTCAGCTTCCCGAATGCTGGGATTACAAGCGTGCGCCACCACGCCTGGCTCTTTTATTTTTTTTTTCTTTAATGATCCACATAAAGCACAGATATATTTTCTATTTTACTCTGTTATTAAAAAAATTACTGTGCATGTATGCCTTTACCAGCTTGTACCTAACAAAGATGTATGATTACAAAGCACCAATACAAAAATACTGGTTGCAAATGACTGGGTAATTGACTACCCTGACTCTCCTAAGTTACAATCATCAGTTTGTCCAATAAAAAGTTAAAAATTTTAATCATATTTATGCTTTAATTAGAATTGCCTGGTTTTAAAAATGACAAGTTCAATAGAAATTAATAGAGAAGTTTAAAAACAAACTGAAGCATATAAGATAAGGCTGAGATTTTGTTAGTTTTGTTTTCTATCCTGTCTTTATTTAATGTATATTTACTATGCCCACATATTAATAAAATTAGAATTATAACAAGTCATATCTTGATTTTCCACAGTTAATTTAATAGTGTGGTAATTTTTATATCCATAAATATCCCTTAAGAGGTATCTGTTAATAATAACATACATGCCATTATATAATTTTATAAAAAATAATTCAAACTATAGATGATAACATTCATATCATTTAAATTCTTATAAAATTTATACATAATTATCTTTTTTGAAATTAGATGAAAATGATATATAATATTTAATTTATACTTATTTTTCCCTATTTTGTTTGATTGAGCTTTACTAAAAGATTTCTATCAACCAAGAGCATCAAATATATAATGTGTCTATAATTTTCCCTTGAATCCTAAATATGATTTTTTCTTGGTCATCCAGCAGTATGTATTGTTACACAGTAGATTTTTTCAAACTTTTCTTTAAAAATTTCTTTCTTTGTTTTCATTGTGCTAAGAAACATCTCCCCTATTTTGGCAGATTCTCTTCTACTTAGCCCATTATTTAGTTCTTTAGTTCATTTCTCTATTATTTCTCTTTTAGGTTTATTTTGGTACATGGTTGGAAGTAAGAACTATACTTAAAAATGCATATTTCTCTCAAGTAGCGAAACAAGAGTCCCAGAATCATTGTTGAATAATGCTTAGCGGTTTGTCTTTCATCACTGATCATATTTTTAATTTTTTTTCTTGAGTAGTCTCACCCGCTTGTCTCTGTGACTTTTATAATCAATTCTGGTGTTCCAAATAATAATTCCATTCTGCATCTGATAGAATCGATGTGGAAATAATTGACATCTTAATATCTTCTAGCTTTCCAGCCATTAAAATGTTTGTTTGGTTCAGTGTCTCATCACATATTTACTATTTTCCTTATTTAGTTCTGTACATTATTAAGTTTGTTAGAAACCATTTTATCTACTTTTACTATTCTTAAGGAGGCTTTATCATTGCATTTTGTTTTTGTTTTTCTTTTTTTTTTTTTTTTGTGGTACTTGGGATTCTACCTCTGAGCTCTATTCCCAGCCCTATTTTTTATTCTTTATTTTGAAACAGGGTCTCACTAAGTTGCAGAGTGCCTCACTAGATAGCTGAGGCTGGCTGCGAACCTGGATACTCTGGTCTCAGCCTCCCAAATGCTGGGATTATAAGTGTGTGCCACCACGACCGGCTTATCACTGCATTTTCTAAGTGGTTATTTATGATACACAAAGCTATTGATTTGTGCAGATGTTTTGTAACTGGTTCCTTTACTTACAAATAATAACTTTTATTTCTCCTTTCTAGCAGTCCTCTCTCATTTTTTAATGTGCATTAAGTAGAATTAAGAATTATGTTATATAATTGTGGTGACCATATTCATGATTTATTCCCTGTTTTAATGGTAATGTCTCTGGGGCTTTGATGTTTAGTTCACTTTTTATGTTGTTGTGAAATGATATTTATTATTGCATTGAATCAGTGTCTTTCCATGTCAGTCAGCTAACATTTTTACTTAGGAAAAAACATTTGATTTTATCAAATTTTATTTTCGCCTCTCAAGACATCAAATGATCTTCACTATCAGCACTCTAATAGCATTAATAGATTTCTTTCAATCAAGCCATATTTGTATTCATGGAATGAATGCATTTGATCATGTTTTAATTATTTTGATTTTCAATTGGATGTTAGTATATACTACTAAGATAGACCAGCCATCTATGGTCACAGAGCCCTAGGTCAATACATTCAGCTCAGGAAATGATCAGCTCTGGGAGTCCCAGGAGCACATTTGTTGGGATTTACATAAGACTAAGACACAAACAGCAGCGACCACAAAAGACTTCACATTTTCATTTTTACGTTCCCTCTCTTTCTACAAACTTTCCATTTTGTTTCCCTCTTTTTTTTTTTTTTAGCCCTACAACTATTTTTATTTTTATTTTTTTCAGCACGGATTTTTATACGTTTCTTGAGTACAACAGGGTTACATAGACATTTATGACATATCAATCATTGTCAGATCACAAATAGCACCACATCTTCGTTTTACATGTATAGCCCACATTCTTAACATAGCCTGGTAAAGCAAACTTTCTGGAGTTGTAAAACCATACTCCTTTAGGGTCATATATTTACTTTCTAAGAAGTAGGAGGGTCTTTCATCTACGCATCCTAGAAGCAATCTCCAGATTTCGAGACACAAATGTAGCCATAGCAGAAGAGTCAGTATAATTACTCATATATGCAGATAGCAACTGCCAGGGGGGAGAGGGCCCAGCTGGGCTCCCACACTCCCCCGTTTTTATTTTGAAATGCATGAAGGACTGTGCCTGTCTTAGGTCGTTTCCTACCAGGTGCTTAATCTTACCCGTCATGGGGTCTCGATGAGTCATTCAACGAGCCCTGTCTTAGGTTGATATTGCCCTGAGAAAATTGAACCCGTCATTGACTACCAGGCCCTGTGCGGTTTCCCTCTAATTTCAAACTTAATTTCTTTCCTTGCCTTCTTCTCTGAAGTCTCTTTATCATTTCAGCCTCCCTGCACCTTTTATGAGATCAACCCACGCTGCTTTCCCAGGGAAATGACCCTTGACCCAGAAGCACCTTTCTCTCACAAATACCTGCAATGAAGGTCTTGGCCTCAGCCTGAGGAGAAAAAATGTGTCATATAATAGACACATTTTATAATTAAAGATAAGACTACAAAGGATCAGCTTATCAAGAGCTATTAACATTTAAAATCAAGATTTTTATTCCAATACTGTGAAGAAAACATTTCTTTGTCAATTGATCTTAAATATGGTTTTGGCAACTAGCCTGGGTCTAGCTAAAAATATGCTCTTAACAATTTGGCTCCTTATTTATGTGAAAGATTTTCAGCTTCTTTAGAAATACTGTAGCTTTTCAAAGATAAATGATATTTGGAAACTGAAATATGGTTATTGAAAGAAGACTAAGATTATATGTAAATAGTTTTATTTTGTTCAATTTATATATACATGAATAAAGTGCTGCACATTTTTATTTTAGAGGAAGATTATATTTATTGGTATATTTATTTACAGGAATGAAATTAATAATTTTTGTAGCTTTTTGGAGCCATGATTATGAAGTGTGTATTCTATTTAAAAATACTGCTATTTTCTCACTTAATTAAATGCGCAATGTCCAGAGTCCTGTGTGTGGGAACATGCGCAGGCATCCTGAAGAATTTCAATGCACAGCATGTTCTGCCAGACTAGAGGATCCCACCTTGCCACATGTGGCCCCCTTTCCAAGTTCAAATCCTAAGAGCAATGGCACAACTAATCTTGAATCACCAAAAACTTAATTCATAGCCTTCAACCTGACACTGAGACACTTCCAGAAAAACAAAACCAAATAAAACATTACCTCATTTAATACAACTATCATAGAAGCAAGAAAGGGAAAAGGGGAGGTTCCTGGCACTCTTCTGGGCATGCAAGAGCTGCCCTGAACTATGCTCAACAATGCTTGCTGATGGGAATTCTCACCTCAATTTGACAAGAAACTGGAGGTTGCATTAGTTAATAGAAAGAGTATGACCTTCAGAATTGGGGCCAGTTTTTGGCTGGGTCATCCATTGGTCTATGGAAGTTAATATTGGAGATTCACTTTCTGTAAGATGGAGATTGTCAAATTGACCTTTGTTTGTTTGGGGTATGAATTCAGACAGAGAGAGAGAGGGGGGGGGAGGGAAGGAGAGAGAGAGAATAAACACTCTTTTCATGTTTGACACAGTAGGTACTCAAAAAATGTAAGTTATGCTTTGCTTTTCTACCCTCCATCAGCCTTTAGCATAGGTCAAAAGGTGTTTATTGAAAAAAGAATTATAACCTGATCCATAAAGGAAAATCTACGTAAAATTCTCAAAGTTCTGATCAAGGCTTCAGCATCCTGTCACCAAACGCAGGGTTATAAAATACAGGGGAAATCTTCCCCTTCTGTGTGTGTGGGTGAGTGATACTAGGATTCAATTCAGGGGTGTTCTACCTTTGAGCTATATCCCAGGCCTATTATTATTATTATTATTATTATTATTATTAGTAGTAGTAGTAGTAGTAGTAGTAGTAGTATTCTGTTTTGAAACAAGGCCTCTCTAGGTTGCTGAGAGTCTCACTAAATTGCTGAGGTTGGTTTTGAACCTGCGATCCTCCTGTCTCAGCCTTCTAAGTACTGGGATTGCAGGTCTATGCCACCATGCCCAGCGGAAATCCTCCCTTTTTTTTTTTTTTTTTTTTTTTTTTCGGTACTGGGGATTGAACTCAGGGGCATTCTACCTCCGAGCTACACCCCCAGCCCTATTTTTTATTCTTTATTTTGAAACAGGGTCTCACTAAGTTGCGGAGTGCCTCACTAGGTAGCTGAGGCTGGCCGCGAACCCGGATCCTCCGGTCTCAGCCTCCCAAATGCTGGGATTAC
>PVLC010036476.1:0-15687 GCA_004027655.1 Graphiurus murinus
GTCCTAACCTCTAATACTCATGCATGTGATCTTACTTGGAAATAGTGTCTTTGCAGAGTTATTCAGGTTCCATGATATCAAAAGGTGAGGTCATACTGGATTAAGTTGGACCCTGATCTAATGACTAGTGCCTTTATAAGAAGATGGAAATGCGGTCATAGAGACAAACAACATACAAGAAGAGTGCCATGTGACAAGGAGGCAGAAATTAGAGTAATAACTGTAAGCCAAGAAACACCAGGATTGCTGGTAATCACCAAAAGCTGGGAGGAGTCAAGAAAAGATCCTCCCCTAGAGCCTACAGAGAGAGTGCTGCCCCACCAATACCTTGATTTAGGATTTTTATCTTCTAGATCTGAGAGAATCAGTTTCTGTTTTAAGCCACCCAGGGTGTGGTTAATTTGTTACCACAGTCCTAGGAACCTAAACACTTCCTTCAAACACTGGTTCTTTTCTTAACTCTCTCATGTTCTTAAGCTCTCTTAAATGAGAATACTTTTGGAGTACACTGCTTTTTTTTTCCTTTAACAAATCTGTAGACATTGTTCATAGTTTTCTATCATTTTGTGCAGAGAAAGTATACAGCTATCCTGATTTTTGTTCTTTTTATGTTTTATATTTTGTGCTTTTTGGGGAAGTCATGGGGTTACCTTATAAATAATTTTTATCTAAGGGTCATTTCATTGCCCCCATCCCAATATGTAAGCCCTTTTGTTTTATTCATTGTATTTTCTCCCCAAAGTAAGAAAATATGACCCCCAATTTGTATGTATGTGCATCTTTTCTAACGAAGTTTCTGTAATTCTTGGATTGAATCACTATTTTCAAATCTTCCCATTTATCACCTGTCGTCAGCCTTTTCAGTCTTTCTTATTGTTGTTTTTACCATCTATATCCAAGAATAATTCCCAAGTTTGTTTTTTCTACCTGTAATTTTATTTTAAAGGATATTGTTTATTACTAACTTAGTGCCTTAATTGTGACTTTCTCTTTTGTTATGGTGTTTTTCCCTTGTCATTCATCTTATCTTTCCTTTATCCCTTTTCATTTAATCCTGGTGTCTTTTTCTTGCAGTTTGACTTTTCTTTCAAGGTTTCTTTTATACTTGCAAGAGGCCATGTGTTCTTGTATCCTACTGAGGATGCCAGAATTCACTGACCATTTCTTATTTCTAGTTTTTTGAAACTTATTTTTTCCTCCCTTTTTCTTTTGTCTTCTTGTTTACTCATTGTGTGTGTGTGTGTGTGTGTGTGTGTGTGTGTGTGTGTTACTGGGGATTAATCCTAGGGACATTTTACCTCTGAGTTACACCCCTAACCCTATTTTATTTTATGTTATAAAACAGGTTCTCACTATGTTGCTGAAGGTCTAAGTTAGTGAGGCTGGCCTCAACCTTGTCATCCTCCTATCTCAGCCTCCCAAGTACTGGGATTACAGGCATCAGTAAACATGCTTTCAGTTGCTTTAGAATCAACTGAAGTCACAACAAGAGAGAATGAAAGCAGAAAAGAGGGAAGAAGAATAAAGCTTAGATTAGAAAGCATTCTTACAGCAGCAATATTAGCAAATACCTCATTTTATTTTAAGAAGTTTAAGATTGGGGGAAAAAAAGAGAAAAAAACTACCTTCAATGTATATACCTATCATAACTTTTTAAAATGTTAAAATGTGAGAAAACATCAACCTTAGAATCTAAGAAATATAGGGGAATATCCTATATGGGTAATGAGAAAGGGTAAATGTGTTTTAGGAGATTACTGGCAGCTGGATTAGAACAATATGATAGCCCAGGCATCTAGAAAGGTCAAGAGGACATTTTACCTTTGAGTTACACCCCTAACCCTATTTTATTTTTTGTTATAAAACAGCTTCTCACTATGTTGCTGAAGGTCTAAGTTAGTGAGGCTGGCCTCAACCTTGTCATCCTCCTATCTCAGCCTCCCAAGTACTGGGATTACAGGCATCAGTCAACCTGCATTCACCACCCTCTGCCATCTTCACACCCCACCCGACCTTCAGCTCTCTGTTCATCTCATGTCCAGAATCACCAGTGCTCATGGATTCTAGTTAATGACTTTTTTCTATAAAAGTTATTTTAACTAGGTTGTTTTGATTCTCTACTATTAAGGATGGTGGACAGCCACTGACATTCTAACAAATGTGCTCTTTGGAAACATGCTTTTAGTAATAATGACAGACTAGCCAACAAAATGTTACATATGTGAACTACTAACCTTTGTGTTTACTGAGAGCAAATGAGCGGTATGTGACCATTTGAAATATATAATATATGTCTGTTTAAAATTCTGTCATGTGAGGTTAGTTGTTCAATCCTATGGTCTATTTTGTATTTTTCTTTCCATGTGCAAAGTGCCTTATAATGGCATCTCCAGTTGTTCATCAATCTCCTTTCCATTATGTAAAGTCAGCCCATGTCCACCCTCTGTCAATCTGTAAGTTTATCATGACATATATACATGGAAAGGATTGTTACCTTTTCTGGGAGGAGAATAAACCATAAATATGAACGAGGCTTTAAAAGAGCCTAACATAAATCACTAAGAAAAATCTGCACTAGACTGTGGGAATATAAAAATCACCATGAATTATAAATAATACAGCAAGGTTATAGAAATCATTTTATATGAAAGCAGAAATATATTTCTCCTAGCTACAGTGAGGCTCTGTGATTTTAATATCATTGGTTGACCAGATTCTGTGTAGAACACTGTACAGTGGAAGGTTCCAGAGTAAACATTCTTGGGGATAATTGGTAGTAAACACTGTTGTTTACTTCCTAATGGGGACTGCATTTGTTTTACATTATATTAAGGCATCAGAAGAAATCTTTACACTTTTGTCTTTATATTTGTGCTTGGATAGAAACATTTAGATTTTTAATTATTTTTTAACTTTTGTCAGCACATTGTAATTATACATCATAGTGAGATTCAAAGTGGTACAAACCTATATGCACACAACTCTTGGTGTATTTCCTTCCCCATCCACCCTGCTGCCCTCCCTCCCTGTACATACTAGTGAGATTGCTGTAGCATTATTTGAACTGTTCCCTTCATCACTCCTCCTGCCCCCTTCCCCATCCCATTGCACCATTCTACTGGTCTCTGGAACAACCTAGGTGTTAGGCAACAGATGAATGGATAACAAAAATGTGGCACATACACACACACACACACACACACACACACACACACACACACACAGTGGAAGTTTATTCAGCCATGAAGAAGAAAAACTTATGTCATTTGCAGGAAAAGGGATGGAACAAGAGAATATTATGCTAAATGAGATTAGCTAGTCTCAAAGTCAAGGGTTGTATGCTTTCTGTCGTATGTGGAAGCTTGAAAGAAAATAGAAAACATAAGGGACTTCAGATAAATGAGGGGAGAGACCACATTTTTAATTCTTTAAAAATTAAAAACCTGGATTGAAAATTTTAAAAAGTTTATTTTAATTCAAAAGACATTTTTCTAAGGCTAGTGATTAACTTTTGGGCTACTTATTTATAAAGCATGCAGAGAATTTCCTTAATTACTCATTTGTGTTATACTTACTTTAGTTATATTTTATAGGGGAAATTAATCATGAACAGATATGAGTAACCCTTTAAGCATGTATTAAAGAGAATATTTTTTATAATAAGGGCATCTTTCCTTTATAATAAAGGAATATTCTTTATAATAAAGAGTAATTATGTCTTGGGTAATTACTTCTGTTTTAGCAGATGGTTTTCTTTCCTGAAGAAAGTTTTACTTATAGCTCTTATACAGTTAAGGAGTTATATGTTAAGAGTTAAATGAATAACTTTGTTTTGAAAGCAAGATGATTTTCTTTATAAGAAGTACTTTTTATTCCTGACACTGAGGCTGAACAACTTCTATAGTTAATACAGGTGACAGAGGAAAAATCTAGAGCATAATGCTTGTTCTTAGATTGTTTCCTATTTGAGATCAAACTAATATCATTTTAACAGCATTGACATTTCAAGGCAATATATGATTAAGTTCTAAATTCTGTGATTCAGGTTGCTTTTAAATGTCAATCTTAAAGAAAACTAGAGACAGGCTACCATTATATTTTTACCCCTGTTCACACATGACAACTGGAAGCATTCTAAATATTCGGTTCCCAATAGATTAGGAACTGTTTCCCTCAATTTATTTCGAAAAAAGAAATTTCTTCCATACTTAAACAACCTTTTTTTTGTTGTTGTTTTGTATTATTTCTCCAACACAATCTTCATTTCTTTTGAGGAGTTGCTTTGGTTTGTTGTTAGGCTGAAGGTCATGAAGCATAAAATTTCTTCCCTGCTAAGAATAGAACATATTTCTAAAGTGGAAATATGTGAGTATTATTATTTATTGTACTGGGGATTGAACCTAGGGGCATTCTACCTCAAAACTATATCCCCAGCACTTTTATTTATAATTTGTTGTTTTGGCACAAGATCTCCCTAGTTTGCAGAGAGTCTTGCCACTTTACCAAGGTTGATCTTGAACCTGTGATCTTCCTGTCTCAGCCTTCCAAGTCCTGGAATTACAGAGGTGTGTCACAACACCCGGGGATATGTCATTATTATTAAAATATTATTTCCTATCTGTTTAAATTTCAGTTAATTGATAACAAAGTTCAAGAATACCACCATCTAGATTCCTATGAGTTATTTTCGGTTAAAAGTATCACGGTTGACATAGGAGAAGCATAATTTTATTTAAAAAAATGTTTTACCCGTAGAACCACTATATCATAGTGAGTTCTAGGCTTCTTTGAAAGCTGTTCCAGAGTTGATAAATCTGAAAATTCATATGGTAGATATAGAAGTAAATTGATATTAATGGTTAAGGCTGAGCCAGTGTTTGTCTGAATGGATAAGTGCTGACTACAACTTTAAAACTACTATATATAATATGCATAATTGGAAGTTCATAGATTTATGGTTTTCCATTGCTGCTATTTTGACTTAAAAAGTGAATGATCTATCTATGGCCTTAGTGATGTAGCAGAATTTTATGCATTGTAAGCAGTGTAGCTCTTACCCTGTTCATCATACCCCCAAACATAAACCTATGTCATTTATTAATTTGAGAATTATTGACTATAATAAGTTTAACCTCTGAGCACATAAATTCTAGAAATAAATTTTGTAAGCATACAAAATTTCCTTTTCCTGTTTCCTTTTACTTTGGGCTAAACTAGAATGCCTTTGGGTGATGCATTACATTCTGTAATCAGTCTCCGTACATTCTATCTTTATCCATAGAAGCTATTGTTTAAAAATAAGTACATTTTTATCAGCTGAAAGTAAATGGAAGCTGGGTGTGGTGGCACATGCCTGTAATGCCACCACATTACCTGGGAGGCTTGGACAGGAGGATCGCAGGTTCCAGACCAGCCTTAGCAACTCAGCGAGAGAGACCCTGTTTTAAAATAAAAAAGAGCTGGGTGTATAGCTTGGAGGTACAACACCCCTGGGTTCAATCTCCAGTGCCACAATAAAAAAAAAAATCAAATGGAATGAAAGCCACTCCTCAGCAATTGTCATTGGTGATTCTTATTTCTGCTTTTATGTTATTATAACTGAATTGAACAATCAGTGTAGTTATATGGGTTACCTGACTCTAGAGGGACACCAACATTTGACTAGAAAATGTTTGGGTTATGGTTTTGTGGTTTCAGAAGAAGGAATAGCCGCATGAAAGCCAAAAAATTGGCAATAATTATTGTATTTTCAGTGTGGAAGTATGTCAATTAGGACTGATAAACTCTGTTGCTTTTTTTTTTTTTTTTTCAGTACTGGGATTCAACTCAAGGGCATTCTACCTTCAAGCTATACCCCTAGCCCTATTTTTTATTTTGAAACAGGGTCTCACTAAGTTGTGGAGTGCCTCACTAGGTAGCTGAGGCTGGCTGCGAACCTGGATCCTCCAGTCTCAGCTTCCCAAATGCTGGGATTACAAGCGTGTGCCACCACTCCCGGCTTAGCTCTATTGCTTTTATGGAGCATGCCATCATAATTTATATTCAAGGGATCACATAATCAAATATGCTTAGAAGGGAAAGGAACTTCGGATGAAACTACTCAGGTATATTCGGTAATAACAGTAAACCAGATTGCTGTTCTAGTAAATCAATATCTGAAGTATGAGAAACCTTCAGAGGCATCATAAATTGAGTTCCACCTGCTTCTTTGAATGGTTGTGGGGTTTGTGAGAACATGGTGGTAGGCTCCCTCACCTCCTTTTCTGCTAAATGCCACTGTGATGTGAACAGCAAACATGTTCTTGGAGATTCCATGTTGCTCTGACTCTAGGCCCCAATATGATGCCACTTTTGTTAACCCTGGGCCCTGTCTGTGCGCCACCCTTTTTCACTCTGGGCTCCAACATGCTGCCATATTTTTTCTGCTTCGGTATATCAACTATACAGAGACAGTCCACTGTGGGGAGGCCCCTTGCAGAATCTCTTGCGGAGGCCACCTGTTTCAGCTTGCTACAGCTGGAATAAAGCCATGACTCATCCCCTCCCCAGTGCTTGGCTTCTTTTTCAGATGGACTAGATTGAGCCCACAACTTCCTAGCTTTGGTTAGTTGTACAACAATAATGCATATCACATCTTAAACTTAACGGTAGATGTACCTTCCCAAGTTTGCAGAGCTTATGATTGGGCTCCAGTCACTGCCAGGGTGGAGTCAGGCACCGTAGTGCCCAGGATGAAGGGCACGCTAGCTGGTTTGGGGGAACTGATCAACTCCACCTAGCACCTAGGTGACAATTGAAAGTGCTTAGGGTAGTTCCTAGGTCATAGAAAGCACTCATAAATACTGTTTGAACTAGTAAAGGTAGTTACAGGATAGGCCATAGCATATGGGGGAACAGACTTAAGAGTCAAGTCAGTGAGTGGCTGGAATCTGCTGGTCTGGTGGTACTTTTGAGTGTAAACCTTTGCTGTGATGCTTATTATACTTTTCAGGTTATTTTTTCTTTCTGCATGATTGCTTGTGCAGGCCAACAGAGCAACTGAATTTCTAGTTCAAAGGAACAGAAGGGCACTGAGAGCTCGCTATTCTTCTGTGTGTGCATGGTACCTAACACAGTGCCTTGCCTTCAGCTCATGCCAGCTACTGAGTGGAAACATTAGCTAAAGGTGGATATTTGTGATGGACCATGAAAGACAACTCAGTTTGCTTTAGTGGAGGGGAAAGGAATGACTTTTCAAATGAGTAGGACTGTGAATAAAGGAATAGATGGTGGGATGAGTTTATTTGATTTTGTGAGACACCAGAGAGGTCAGCCTGATGATAGGCCTGTGGTAGACATTGTGGTAATAGTTGAAGAAGAGGCTATTTTTAAAGACCAATTCCTAGGAAATGTGTTTGTATTGAAGCCCCATCTTGATTATCTATGTTGTTGGGTAAGTTGACTTTTGGAGAACAGGATACTAAATAGAACCAGGCTTGTAGTTTCATCTACATATAAACCATTTATTCAGTTAGGATTGAGAGAACACACATGCGTGTGCGTGCGTGCGTGCGCACACGCACACACACACACACACACACACACACAATGACTCAGTGCAAGTTTCTTTGGGGAAACTTTTCCTACTGAGAAATTCTGTCTCACAGAATAATATCGCAAATCCTCACCAATAGGCTTACAATGTTCTGTTGTTTCTGAAAGGGCTCCAGCAAGAAGTGGTAGCTCACAATGCCCATCTTCCTACAGCTTAGAACTCAACATGCAAGTTCAACAATGACTGGGATCATTTTCTCATCAAGATTACCTATCAAAGCCTTATTGACTTACTGGATTGAATCAAATGTAAAACTCCCCAAGGCCATTCTTACCATATCCTGTTCTTCAGAGGGAACTACTGACTGCTCAAAAGGACCTTGTAATTTAGCAAAGGCATTTTCCAAAACTAACTAGGAATTCTTCCTTTCCTGGTTTTCTCCCCTCCCCCCCTTTCTCAGTGGATACTCATTATATAGTATTAGTTTTTTCCTTGTCTTTAAAACTCAAGTGCTTCAATTTGTTCTGTGGCCAAACTTAATCCTAATAGTATAGTTACTAAAAGTAATTTTAATAGCAGTAGTAGCTATAGATCCACTAGTAATACCAAGAATATGTTTTTTTTCCCCCCTTAAGTGTGCTATTAGTACTTAAATTGAGAAACCACTGAATTTTTCCCAGACTTTGAGGAGGAAGAAAGGGGAATCAGAAGTACAATCAGAGATAAACAGTAGGCGTTCAGAAGGGCGTTTTTTGTTTTTCCCAGGAATGTGTACCTGGATAAGAGAATAATTATTCTTACTAGCTGGATAGTACATGACAAATATTTTCTGATTTTGAGTCCTATAGTTATTTCATCTAGAGCACTACATAGCTATTCATCTCATTCATTTTTGCACTCAGCGATTGTTGTACCTAGCTCCTCTTGAGCTGGAGAATCTGAGATTGAGTGTTCAAGCTGGATTGAGGACCTGGCTCTGGGGTTTAGGATTGCCATTTATCCTATTGCAGAATACAAGCCCTCACAAATTTTGTGAAGTGCACTCCAAAGACATGGTTTTGCTTTCGACTTGATGACACTGTAATTGATCAAATATATTCTTTCGAGGAATCATAAATTCTTATTGGAGTTTGAGGAGATGTCATGTTCATTTGTCAACATGTCACTCCAGGGACACAGGTGCAGTAAATTTATGGAGGAAGCACCTCATGTTTCTCCTGAGCCACATAAATATGAAACAGAATTGATTGAAAACGTGTGGCTTTAGATTACTCCTCACATGGAGAGCAATTAAGATCTTTTGGCAGAAAGCATTCTGCTGTGATTCTTCCAGGTTTTTCTGTAGCCTAGCAGGGATCAGGTGTGAGAGAACACCGGAGAAAATTTTGGAGACCTGCAGATGTCTTCTTATGAAAAGAATACTGCGATATTTCTTCTCTGGCAGAGAGAATATTGCACATTTTCTTAGTCAAGTGCATGATTAACTTTGACATTTGGAAATGGAACTTCACGTAAAAATAAGCATGGTACTTCTGCATGTTTAATTAAGATGTTTAGTTCCTGTCAAGGCTGATAGTCCCCCCCACCCCCGTGAAGGGCAATATATTCTCAACTTCTGAAATTTCAGAAACCTGTACTTAACCTTTAATCGTCATTCCATTAACATGGAAATCTGATTAACAACTTTTAAAGTTCATGAGCTCCTGGTAAATGCAATTAAGACCTTTTTGGAGTTTGTTATTAAGAGCTGGCATTTAAAGAAGACTAGGGCCTGGCTACTGTTCTGTCTTCTCTATAGCAGCATGTCTTAAGCAATTAGCAGAGAACACGAGGTACATGAATTGTACTGTATTGCTTGCGCATTAACATGGTTGGTATTTAAATAGCATGCTGTCTCCTTTTCTATGACTTGCTTTATGGTATGAGCTTGTTACTGAGTGGTAGAATAGTGCCAAGGATAATTAGGTGGAGCAGCGGCAGTTTTCTTAAGTACAAGAGTTAGGCATAGTTTTCCCTCCCCTTGCAGTTCTCAATTCATGTTTATAAACATTCACTCTCATGTCAGGTGGAGTCAGGTTAATCATCCTACTGCACTGAATTTATTCTACTTCTCTACTGGGCATGGCAGTCTTTTTTGAGAATGAAAATTAAAAGATGGAGTTATCACAGACAGAAATGATTAGGTGTACAATCATTTCCCAAACTTTTTGGCATTTCAGCTGTTCAACCA
Source organism: Graphiurus murinus (assembly GCA_004027655.1). Classification (NCBI taxonomy): domain Eukaryota; kingdom Metazoa; phylum Chordata; class Mammalia; order Rodentia; family Gliridae; genus Graphiurus; species Graphiurus murinus. The sequence continues at coordinate 9,765 of PVLC010036476.1, forward strand.
TTCATTGCCCTTGGGTCATGCAGCAGGAGAGGGGAGTTAAATTTGAAGCAGGCACATATAATATTGAGACAGCTAAGCTATGCTGGCCCTCAGTATTAGGAATTAATGGATATACCAGAAAATTGGGAGTTAAAAGTAGACTAGTTTTCCAAGGCTATAGAATTAAGATAAAGCACATGGAGATAGAAGGTTAGGAAGTCACCTCAACCCTCTGAAACTGTGTATTCAGTAGATCTACCAAGAAGCCAGACAAGACAAAGTCACTGTTTAGAGAGCTGACCTCATACTCAGTAGGACAGGACAGTGTCTTGCCAGGTTTGAAAGTAACGTTAGGGACTCTCCTACATGATAAGGGACAGATTCCAAGTGGCAAGAAAAACACACACACATAGAATATTCACTGAAAGGTAATGTATAGTTACCTTTACTTTGTTAGCATAATAAAATTCACACTCCAAGGCGGAGACTGCAGCTGGTGGTAAGCTATGCATTACATGAAGAATGTAGATACAACTAAAACTCTACCTCCCCATGGAATGACATCAAGGGACTGGGTCCCTGTCTAGCCTGTAGATGCTATAAAACCTGGACACCTTTATCTTTTGAATCAGCCTGGGATTTCTGTCCCTCATGTGCTTGAGTATAAGAACAGAGAGTCTTATTCCTGTGTCAGTATGTTTTTATTACATTCTTTTAGCAGCACAAAAACCCAGGGAGTTGGTAACAATATAATTTACAAATTGAGATGTGTAGTGATGTATATGAAGTGGAGGGGGCAAATAATTGAAAGTAGAAAGGCTACTAGATCATATGCTGCCACTTAGTGATTGAACTGGGCTGTTTGATGGGTGCATATAATGCATTTCTTAGGCACTATACATGTGTGCAGAATACTGCTTAATTATTATTTAGAGAGATGAGAAAAATGAAACAAAGTATCAACAGAGGCAAATCAATAAAATATATTACATATCACTATACTATTAAAGAATACTTGACCCTGGTGTGGTGACATATGCCTGTAATCCCAGTATTTGGGAAGCTGAGTCAGGAGGACTATAGGTTTCAGGACAGCCTTAGCAACTTAGTGAGACCCTGTTTCCAAACAAAAAATAAAATGATCTCGAGTTGTATCTTGGAGGTAAAATGCCTCTGGGTTCAATCCCTAATAACACAGAAAACAAAACCAAAACAAAACAATAAACTTAATATTTGCATATTTCTATACTGTGAAATTTTTATGAATATAATTTGCCTTTAAATGAAGGGTCAAAATAAAGATCTACTTGTAAAAAATAAAGTTAATAGGAAAACCAGTCTAAAAGAATTATATTTTATACCAGAACTATCAATCAAATAGTTTCCCATTTTGGGGGCCTAGAGTCCCTATATTCATTATCAACTTATTTAAAGTAACAGTGGATTTCATGTGATTAAACTTTTAAATTATAGTACAACCTAAAATTTTGTAAATATATGAAATTGTTTAATTCTACATTTTGAATTAACATAGCACTTTAGTAGAAATGGTATATAATAATCGCAGACCAATTGTAGATGCATATTTATTTTTTTTCTGGCAAAAGAACTAATAAAGTAGAATTTATTTCTGTTTAACCAAGTTATTAATACTTATTTTCATCAGCTTAGTGGTTTTTTCAAGATATATATATATATATCTCTGATATATATATATATATATATATATATATATATATATCAGATAGAATTTTGCTTATGTTGGAGACAGAATCTTTCTCATAGATAGAAGAGTTGACAAAGTCCAGAATAGTGATATTAAATTCTTTCAATTATTAAGGATTTTAATAAGGTATTTTAATTTTATAAAATGGTAGTAATACGGTATAGTGTTAGACTAGGTGTATTTTCACCAAATTATATCAGGAGAGTAAGCCATAAATACAGGATCAGTTAAATATCCAGCCATTTAGGATTGCCAAGTCCAAGTAATCATTTGGACATCCTATAAGTATTTGAAGAAAGAATTTAGCTAGATCCATCAGAGAAGATTTTGTGCATCAGATAGGAGATGAACTGGTCCTTGAAGGAAGCCTAAGATTTAGCATCTAGCTAAGGATATCATGCATATATTAAAAAAAAGGAGTACCTTACCAAATTTAACCAGATCGTGAAAAGCCTGATGAATTCAGTTGGAATTTTCTTTACGGATTCTTTAACAAAAGGAACCACTTTATTTATCTCTGTATCCCAATGCCTTGTGTCCTTTGTGCCTTCAAACTCCATTACCTCCCAATCTTCACAGTGTTCCCCTCAAATCCCAGTGGAAAGGTGCTTAACACAGTAGGTGCAAAATAAATGTTAACTGAGTCTGAATCTGCTCCTATTATTAAAAAACAAACAAACAAACAAACAAAAACAAACAACTCACATTTGAATGAATTGTAAGTAAATATTTTTATGTGTATCATTATTCACATATTACAGATAACTAATATGAAGTTCTTTAGTAACAACTGCTAATTGAAAATCCTGGGTCTTAGCCACTTAATAGAATAAACTGTCTCCAGAGTGTAATTTGGGTCTTTTCCAAGATGCATTAACTCTTTCAGGTTATTAGGGTAGTACTTATCTCATTGGAGCAGAAATTTAATAAATGGTATTCTGGTGCTGTGAGTAAATTAATGTACCTCAAAAAGCCTGAAATTTCACCCAGTATGTTATAGTAATACTCTGAGGAGCTCATCTGTGAATGTGAAACATCAATACGTAGCTGCCCTTTAGACTATGGTACTTTCAATTTAGGTACCTTGCTAAATAGTGTCTCCTTTGTTTAAGATACTGTGTTAGATCTTGATAGAGATACAAAGAAAAGGCATGGCCCAAACTAAGGCACAGAGAAGGCAATTAGCTACAAGATGAAATTCTTGAGAATCCAAACTTGTGTGATTAGAGCAAGCTAGGGTAGTTGACAGTTTAAGATAGACGACAATCTTCTGGTAGGCAGGAAACATGACTTGCTCACAGTGTTCTCATTCGTGTTCTCTCAGTATGTATACACACATATGCCTCAGTATGAACAAATCTGTATAAACACAGGGGGAATACGAACTAGAACGATCAGAAGCATTATTTTGTAGTTTTCGTGTATGTGCCAGCCATTTTTGTCCCTATAGGAGTATGAATTATTAATGTCTGATATTGATCTACAGTAACTATGAGGAGGATAGGAAAATCATTTTTTAAAAAACACAGTCAAAGCTGGGCATGTTGGCACATACCTGTAAGCCCAGTACTTGGGAGGCTGAGACAGGAGAATCGCAGGTTCGAGGGTAACCTCAGCAAGCAGTGAGACTCTTAAAAACCTAGCAAGACCCTATTTCAAAATAAAAATTAAAAATAGGGCTGGGGGTATAGCTCGGAGGTAGAATGCCCCTGAGTTCAATCCCTAGTACCTATAAAATAAAATAAAAAGCCAGTTGGCATCTTTAGGAGATGTGCTCACTTGTTACCTGATAGCTTCAATTTGGGTGTCAGCTTCTTGGTGGGATATTGACCTGCAGCTAGAGAAGAGGGCAAGAATGATCTGTTCTACCCACCAGCATGTTACACACATTTAATGGTAAGATAAAGACAGCTAGTTGTTATTATAAGACCAAAGACATTAAAAGAAAAAGCTGCAAAAAAACTATCAAAAGATAGAACACCTCCACAAGAAGCTAAAACTTCAGGGTTGTAGCACTTACTTCTCTTTCCTTATGCATGTGGGTGGCATCTTCTCCATACTTCTAGACTGACTAATAACATCTGACTGGAGCTAAAGTGGTTTGTTAAAATCAATTAAGTTTTTCTTAGAGTCACTTTCTTAATCTTATTCCCCATGCTTGATAGATGAAAGGAAGAATTCAAGGCAGGAAGGAAGAAATAAATGATAAAATCAGACATGACAAAAAAACAAAAACAAAAACAAAAACAAAAACCCCTTTGAATCTGGCCATGGTGGTGCACACCTGTAATCCCAGTACTTGGGAGACTGAGATAGAAGGATTGAAGGTTCAAAGCTAACCTCAGCAACTTAGCAAGACAGTTTTTCAAAATAACAAATAAAATAGGGCTGGGAGTGTAGCTCAGAGGTAGAATACCCAAATAGTGTAGTTTACTAATCAATTGGTTATGATGGAAAAAGAACTAATAGGACCTAACTGTGTGGAGGTTGATTGACCCTGTGTTGAAGACATGGATGGATTCATCAGCAGAATGATGGCATTGAGTTTAATCTGCTAATAGCATATGGCATAGAATGACATAAGTTTGAGGCAGGATGACCATTTGAGAGACAGTTATAATGTATATGAAGGATAGTAAGGATCTGATAAAGGGATGGATATAGGAATGAAAATACTTAGAAAAGGAAATGATATGAAATGTGTAGTATAAAAGATAGAAGACTTTGTAAATAATTTGGAGAAGACTGAGAAGAGTCATAGCTAACTACAAATTTTTATCCTGAGGGTTGGGGTGTGTGTCTTAGTGGTAGAACACATGCTTAGTATGCCTACCACCCTAGGTTCAATCCCTGGTACTCAACTACTCACCCCCTCAAAAAGAAAATCTTAGAATGATAATGGCACTAACATAAAGAGAGGGGAGCTAAGGAACCCTTTCTAAATGCTTCTCTCTCTCATTCCTTTTGAAGAGAGGTGGTAGGAAAAAGTGTGCTTGGTTAGGTTGAGTTTGTTGGATCCATGTTTTAGCACTTCCTAAAAAAAAATTCTGTGCTGTTTTTATATTCTTATTGTTATAAGGATGTGAAAAACCAGGCCACCTTATAGGCAATGATGCATCTTTTGAGCTTGGGAGTGAGTATGATGTGAGAAGATTATGGAATCATCTGAAATATATAACAAAAGTGGAAGAGAGAAAGAATCAGGACATGGAGTATTTAAGCAATTAGCATGGAAAATATGGTAGTCAAACATTCCATCTTTAGAGAATGAGTACTACCAGAACCTGGACTTAATGGTTGATGTCTTTATTGCAGAGCAAAGAGGAGGAAGAGAGGAGAAGAATGATAGCCACGAAATGGATAAGGATATAGAAATATTTTCATTTGCTTAATAATGCTTATAAAGCTCTTGCAATGTTTTAGTTAATTTTTGAACAATTTGCAGTACTAACTCGTTTAATCCTGATAATATGTAGCATATATAATATTATTACTCTTTATAGATGAGGAAACTGAGATTCTGAGGTAGAAAATGGTAATATACATTTAGCTTCTGGAATGCATTTAAAAAGGAAAACAAACAAACAAACAAACAAACAAAACAGATTTCTGAGCCTCATCCCCAAAGATAAAAATAATGTGTTACTTACTAAGCAATTTTATATGTGTTATTTTTTAAAATTCTCATACTAAGAAGTAGGCTCTATTATTGCCTTTATTTCACAGATGAGGGAAGTTGGCTTAGAAAGATCAAGTAAGTTGGCCAAGTCACATGGCTGAGAAGTAGGAGAGTTGATTTCAAGTTCAGACTTTCTACATTTCTATATTGTAGTCTCATTTTGTAGTTCTAAGGTGGGGTACATGTGTCTCTGTTTTAAAAGATGATCATGGCGAGCATGATGGCGCACGCTTGTAATCCCAGCATTTGGGAGGCTGAGACCGGAGGATCCGGGTTCGAGGCCAGCCTCAGCTACCTAGTGAGGCACTCCACAACTTAGTGAGACCCGGTTTCAAAATAAAGAATAAAAAATAAGGCTGAGGGTATAGCTCGGAGGTAGAACGCCCCTGAGTTCAATCCCTAGTACCGCAATAAATAAATAAATTAATTAATTAATTAATAAAGATCATGTGATTCCTATGTGCAAATCAATCTACCCAGAATTTTAGTACAAACAGAAAAGGAAGAGATATGTATTTGTTAGGAGGACATAAAACATC
>PVLC010036477.1:0-15780 GCA_004027655.1 Graphiurus murinus
CGGTACTGGGGATTGAACTCAGGGGCATTCTACCTCCGAGCTATACCCCCAGCCCCATTTTTTATTCTTTATTTTGAAACCGAGTCTCACTAAGTTGCGGAGTGCCTCACTAGGTAGCTGAGGCTGGCCGCGAACCCCGATCCTCCGGTCTCAGCCTCCCGAATGCTGGGATTACAAGCGTGCGCCACCACGCCCGGCTTACACGCAAAAATTTTAAAACACAATATTATTTATCTTATTTCAGTTGTGCTCCAATAACAGAATACTTGAGACTCAGTCATTTATAAGAAGAGAAATTTGTTTTCTCACAGCTCTGAAGTCTGAGAAGTCCAAAGTCAAGGGACTGGCAGGTTCAGTGGTCTGAGAGGGCTGTGCAGTCAGAGGAGGAGCAAGGCCGTGAACTCATGTTTCAGAAGAGTGGAAAAGCAAGCAAGCTGCTGGGTGCTTGGAGAAACCTCTCTTATAAGGTCCTTAATCCTATCAATGAGGAGTCCTCATGGCCTAATCAGTTCTTATGGCCCCAGCTCTCAATGCAATCGTGTTAGCAATATGTGAATTTTGTAGGGAACATACTCAAACCATAGTCATTTTCATCACTTGGAAGTGGTTAAACAAAGGATAAAGCATCAGTGTAGAGGAAGGGAACTAATTGGATGGTTATCCATTAACTTTTAAACATCCAAATAAAATAATAAGAATACTTGTCGATTAGAGATTATAAATTTAATGCTATTGGCTGGGTGCTGTGGTACACACCTGTAATCTCAATACATGAGAGGCTCAATCAGTAGGATAGCAAGGCAAGGAATGTGTAGTAACTTACCAAGGCCCTGTTTCCAAATATAAAGTAAAATAGGTAGAAAGGTAGAAGGCCCCTGGGATCAATCCCCAGGGGATTGAACACACAGAACACACACACACACATACACACACACACACACACACAAAATTACATGAATAAAGTCAATGCTACTGATAAATAATATATAGACACGCATATACATGTATTAATGTATGAGGATATATACATCTATATAATCATATTTAGATTTGATAGTTTTGTATAGAAAAAAAGGTATTTCTGAAATAAAAAGTTGGTAATGTAGCATTCTGTCATGAGTGGATTTAGATCACAATACTAAAGAGACATTCATGAACATAAGGAGAAAAATAATTTTAAATATGATACAATACTCCGTAGACCATTTTATATAATAAAATAAATAACAACATCATACATGGTTTTGAAAGCATATATATTCAAATATACTAATGGCATTTGTATGGGAATAATAATAGCTATGAACAGATGAATTGTTGAACTGTATTCATAAAGAAATAGGTCAAAGCTAGGCATGGTGGCACATACCTGTAATCCCAGTGATTGGGAGGCTGAAACAGGAAGATCTCAGGTTCGAGGACAGCTTCAGCATCTTAGCAAGGAGGTCCTCAACAATTTAGTGAGAGCCTATTTCAAAATTAAAAAAGAAAATAGGTCTAGGGGAGCATCTCAGGGGTAGAATGACCCTGGGTTCAATTCAAAGTATTACAAAAGAAGAAGAAGGAGGAGGAGGAAATATAGGAAGGAAGAAAGAGAAAGAAAAAGTCAAAAAGCAAAATGTATATTATTTTGGTTGGAATTGTGTGCATCCAACTTTATAACTGAAATACTGTAATGGGCAAGCTAATTTATTTGATGAGATTGATTAAAAAGAAACAAAACAAACCAAAAATTGCTTAGAGTCACCACTGCACATGTAGTCACCCACAGAGAGAAGACCTGGAGAAGTTTTTTTTTTTTTTTTTTTTTTTTTTTTTTTTCCCCAGAACTGGGGATTGAACTCAGGGGCGTTGGGGCGTTCTACCTCCGAGCTATACCCCCAGCCCTATTTTTTATTCTTTATTTTGAAACCGGGTCTCACTAAGTTGCAGAGTGCCTCACTAGGTAGCTGAGGCTGGCCTCGAACCCGGATCCTCCAGTCTCAGCCTCCTGAATGCTGGTATAACAAGCGTGCGCTACCACACCCGGCTGTGGAGAAGTTTTATCTTTCACAAATGCGTATGTATAAAATGGACATCTCTAAATTTTTATGCACATGCATGATGGTTATTCACAAAGTCAATTTGGTGACTTAAGTAAAAAAAAGAAAAAGAGACAAAGTATTAAAAATTTGACATGAAAGGTGTATTTTGGGGTGGACCATGGGCGATACTATAGAGGTAGGCCATAAGAGGTAGCTGACTTTCATGATTCTTAACTATATTTTGAAGTCTTGCAATCAGGATGGATAGCAGCTTTTTTTTTTTTTTTTTTTTTTTTTTTGATTTTAGGACATGACTTTCCTTGGAGAATACTTTTGCATTTGTTTTGTGGGTGACGCTGCTCTTTTCAAAATTCTTCTGTGATTTGAGAAGATATGAATATGAGAATTCCTTATTCAATTATCCCATTTTCTGTGTCATGCTTCTATGTTGTGTTGGGCACATGGAAATCCATTCTACATGCATTTAAGAATAGACCACAGATTTGGCAGCAACAATACTGGTCATCAAATGCAGTGCTGTTGTATAAATGTCTTTCTAACCTCCTATGCACATAGTTGTTTTTAAATCAGTCAGGAATTTTTTTCTGGACTCTTCAGGCAAATGTAGCTTTAATTCATTCAAAACTTCTGTGATTTCACTAGTGAGAAGGAATGCCAATGCAGATGAATGGCATATTTTAAAATTGATCTTATTATTTTCATATGGTGTGGTTAATCTCTTCTCCAGAATTCAGTTCGCTACTGCTTGTATATGTTTTGTTTCATGAGAATTATAACTTTCTTCTTTATGGCTGAGGGGAAATGGAGGCAACTGGAAAACTTATGTTAAGTGAGATTAGCCAGTCACAAAGAGTAAAGAAGCATATGTTCTCCCTAATATGCGGATGCTAGGGAGAAGATGGGGCATAAGAGGGTCTCCAGATGAAAAATGAGAGACCCTCGAAAGCAAAGAAGTTGATTTAACCAAAGGGGTTGGAGGGGGGGGCACACTAATATATATCAAGGTCACTCACTAAACTGAACTTGAGAGGGAGGGAGGGCGAGGGAGCGGGGTGGGAATTTGGGGAAGGGTTCAAATGAGAATTGTGAACACATATATCATTATCAATTTGTACCTAACAAAGATGTATGCTTACAATGTATGAATAAAAATTAAAATTAAAAAAAAGAATTATAATTTTCTGGATTGCACCTTTTAGGATTCAACAATTGGAATTTTAGAATTTGGGGATTATGATTTTTTGAGATTTTAAACTTTAGGGATTTTGATCCTTTGAGATTTCAACTTTTAGAGCTACAGAACATGCCCTCTGTGGCATACCTTCCCCAAATCTATAACTTTAATTTCATAATGAGAAAGCCTTAGACAAATCCAAATTAAAGGATATTGTACAAAATACTGACCACTATTCTTCAAAAGATTAAATTCAATAAAAGACAAGTAAGTACTTTGGAACTGTCAGAGATTGAAAGAGACAAAAGATACATGACAACTAATTGCATTGACACCTTGGGTCAGATCCTGGAACAGAACACAGATATTGATGAGAAAATTCATGAAATCTGGATAAATTCTGTAATTGTTAAAAGGCTGGTGTTAATATTATGTTCTTGGTTTTGATACTTGCAGGATGTTTATGTAAGATGATATATGTTACATGATGATGGGGAAACTAGATAAGAAATTCTCTATGTCATCTTTTCAATTCTTCTCTAAGTCTAAAATTATTTAAACTATAACATGTTTTTAAAAAGCTTCTTATATTCTCTCACTTCTTGTGTCTTCAAGATTGTGTGACTTGTTCAAGGACCGAAGGTTTATCAATAAAACACAATTCCTTGCTTGTAGATGGTATTCTCAAGTCAGCTCTACTTTTCCTTTCCTTACTTTCTAGAATTTTTTCCTATTAAGTTTTATAATGCTTCAGAAATTTCAGTTGGAGGTAAATCAAATAAACTGAAGCATTTGATGGATACATTTTCCTAACCAAGATTATATGAGTTTTAAAAAGAGGGAGCAGACTACTAAATTTACTTATTCTCCACTTTACAGTGTAACTAAATAAATGAGATTGATAATCTTATTTTATGAATTTAGATCATGCTTTGAATCAGTATGCTCATCTATTAAAGGAGAGGGTGAGATCAGGCAAATTCTATGGTACCTTCAGTTTTTACCTGCCTGTAAAACATTACATGTGAATACTATTTAAATAGGTAACATTGATTTATGTTATTTAAAAACATACTTGACATGTAATTTTGAATATTTGCGGATTTTTTTTTTCAAAATGAAGCTCTTTAGAGAGAGTCTCATTAGATGGTTGAAATTATTATTCTTAGCTTCCTATTTATGTTAGTGGCCCCAGAGGTCCAGACATATTTTACTTATCATCAATGATGACACTACCATTTTCTAGTAATTCTGTTCCCATGCAGATACTTCAAGGACATATTCTGGAGCCTGGCTAACTTTAGATTCTTGTTTTATATGCCATCTGGAAACTTCATCTGGTACAAAATTTTAGCCCTTGCTATTTAAAACCAATTGCCCATTTAAGCTCTATAACTACCTCCAACATCAAGGAAATATACTTATCAAGCATTCTACTTCATAAAGGAGAAGGGATAGAATGGATACTTTTAAACACTTTTATGTGTTCCTTTATGGGACATTCTTCTAGGGACAAACAGATACATAATTATAATAATGAAGAATTGATTTTGAATGATTCCTATTAATGCCCCAGATGAAAAAGTTCATTTTGAATGTGAAAAGTAATTAGCAACAAGAAAAACTGAATGTTTTTTTTTTCTTGAATATCTGGAAGAAGAGTATTAAAATAAAACACACACACACACACACACACACACACACACACACAAGAAAATAGGTACTATATGTCAATCCTATAATTAAAAATATTAAAATCACATGTATTATATGAGTAATTAGAGATTATCTAGACAGTGCATAAAACTACTGCTCCTTATTGGTTATGTGATGTTGGACAATTTGCTTATCTCTAAACCATGATCTTCCTCATCTGTAAAGTGGGGAAAATAAAATACATGGCTCAAGGGCTCTTATTTGAATTATGTGACTTCTTTGATTTCAGAGCTTTTAGGAAAGTCCTGGCACATGGAAAGTTAAATGCTAATTATTATTTCTATTGTTGGAATGTTTCTGCTGGTGGTTAGTAATAAGGTACTATCAATTTAATTATTAATAGATTGCCTTTGAAATAGTTACTGTTCTGATTTTGAGAGGCGATATCCTGTCACTTTGTGACCTTATTCACAATTTGAATAACTGTTTCAAGTAATTCATCCTGTTCAAGGAAATTAGACCTCTAAGAGGCAACTAAAAACATAAAAGACACTTTATATTTATATGCATCTTAATTTGTTATGTTACAAAACAGATTAATTTATGTTACTTAAAATAGATTATGCAGCCGGGCATGTTGGCACAAGCTTGTAATCCCAGCATTTGGGAGGCTGAGACTGGAGGACCCAGGTTCGTGACCAGCTTCACCTGCTTAGTGAGGCCCTCTGCAACTTAGTGAGATCCTATTTCAAAATAAAGAATAAAAAGTAGGGCTGGGGATGTAGCTTGGAGGTAGAATGCCCCCAGGTTCCATCTCCAGTACCGCGGCAAAAAAAAAAAAAAAAATTATGTGATTAATGTGGTAGTGGATGAAGATAAAAACATCTATTGTGGAATTCCATAAAAATTTTTATAGCAGTGTATGAAATAATAATAGATATAAGTACATTAAGTACAGCTTCTGTCCTGAAAATGTTTTTTTTTTTTCCTAAGTGGATGATTTTTTACCAGATTATTTCAAAAATTTAACTTACCATTTTTTCTAAATAACTTATTTAAATATAAATGTTCCTCAAACTTTTCTCAGTAAAACAATGTCTACAGATTTTTCTTTTCACTCTTAAAATATCCAAGAAACCATTATTACATAAACATTTTTAATTCCTGGGTTTAAAACTAGTTTTTCATCAATCAGAACTTTATAATTTGTGTATCTTTGCCTCTGTCTCTGTGTTTCTTTCTTTGAATTTCTGACAGAGATGGGATGGAGGAGAGAGAATACTGTTCTGAGTATTTTGGGTAAAGAGTAAGAAAAACATACTGGCTTTGGAAGTCAAAAAAATGAGAAGTGCCAGGAAACTGAGACAAGAGGATCACAGGTTCTAGGCCAGTGCATGGTAACTTTTTGAAAGTTAAAAGGTTAAATAGGACTAGGGTGTAGTTCAGAGGTAGAGGAGTACACAGAAATGGAGAAGGAGCAAGAGGAGGAAGAGGAGGAGGAAGAAGAGGAGGAGGAGGAGGAAGAGGAGGAGGAGGAGGATTTGTTCATATTATTGTTTTTTATTCAAACTATTTCTCCAAAAATCCAAAGCACCTAATTATTTAATTGATACATTATTTCCTAAAGCTGTTGAACTACTAAACACTGACTGCATTTCCTGCTTTCATAGTGTAACTGGGCATTTATTCAGATCTTACTTGCTTAGGACAGCTGGAGGGTGCCTATATGTCACTTAATAGGCACTGGTTACCTCTATGCCAGAGGCACATCTTGAAAGTCATGCACTGCACTGTTTAGATTGGTGGAGTTGTGCCTCACTCTTGCTTTTCAGTCCTATTGTTAGTCTTGCTTTTGCATTTGGGATTTGATTCTGTCTCCAATGGCTTATTGTTTGTAGTAGAAAGAAGGCAGCTCCCATGCTTAGATACTTCGGGGATCAATCTTGAGTGTTTGAAATGTTTGCTTAAACCTTTCTTGCTTAATCAGGCTTTTAGCTGATTGCTCCATAGCTCAGTGCTTGCTTTATGCAGTTCTACTGGGTACTGTTATAAAGCACTCTATGAAATGCTGCTGAAATGTACATTACAATCCAGGGGACTTATTTTATTTGGTCATATTCTCATATCTGCATCGGAGCACAGTGGGAAGCACTCAAGGCATTTCTCTGCAAATTGCCAAGAGATTAAAAGAAATATGAGCTTGTAAGATAATTGTCATTAGTGGCATTGGAGAATTTAGCCTAAGTTTTGTTTCACAGCTTCACTTACGGCTGTAAGTGAAGTCTTTTATCATTTTGAAGTACTTGCTGATGTGTCTATAAAAAAGAACCCCAAAATGGCAAAATAACAAGCAAATCAACCACATTTTCAACATATGTGATAATCACATATGAGAAGATTATTCAAAAATCTAATTAAACAGTCTGATTGGCATTCTCAGTCCTCATGTGTAACAATGAGCAAGATAATGGTTCTACCTTATATTATATAATTGCTCTAAGTCATCAATTTATACATTTGGGTTAAAGTTGATTAATAAAATAATTTCTAGTATTAATTTAAAATTAAAGTAATACACTCAATTATATGTAATTTATATATTATACAAAGAACCTACAAGGGTATTTCCATATTTTTTAATTTAAATCAATAATTTTTTCCTTACTAGAATCTATGTTTCATGAAGGAAGTATATTTTGGCTAATGTGTTCATTGCTATATCTATAGTACCTAAAATGGCTCTTATTATGAAATATTTCCTAAATAAGTAAATTATGTAATACTTAAGGTATACAAAGGTTTGTTTCTTGCTGTATGCCCAGCGCTCCCACAGGGTCTGGTCATAGGTAGTACTCAAATACTAGGGCCACCCTGGAGTCTACACCTTGATACGTATACACCATATGGGCCTCCTTTTACAGTTGACTGCACATAGCTGGTTAATTCTCAAGTAACTTTGGCAGATGTTATAGAATTCATATTTTTTAATGAATAAACTTTTTTCTTTTCACACTGGTGATACATCTAATAACAATTGTAGAGTATTTTAAGAACAGGACTGAAAGTGTCTCAGAGAGTTGTGGTTCACAGCTAGAAAAGAGAACTTTTACAATAGAAGAGATTAGCAAATGAGGACACTAGAAAATGTAAACGGGAAGTACATGGGGCCTGGGAATAGCACTCCAGGTTTGCCTCCATGACTAACTAAAGATGAGAGTAAACGTGCATCCCTTCAGATTGCCAGGCCTCCATTTTCTCACCCCTATAAGGAAGACATTGAATTGGAACATCTCCAGGTTCCCTGGTTCTACAATTCTAATTTTAGCAATCCATTTTTTTTTTCTTTTGCGGTACTGGGGATTGAACTCAGGGACATTCTACCTCTGAGCTACACCCCTAGCCCTATTTTTTATTCTTTATTTTGAAACAGTGTCTCACTAAGTTTCAGAGGACCTCACTAAGTAGCCAAGGCTGTCTGCGAAGATGGATCTTCAGGTCTCAGTCTCCCAAATGCTGGGAGTACAAGCGTGCGCCACCACGCCCAGCTGCAATCCATTATTTTTAAGTTATTGGCACCCCACATATAATTTGGTAGAGCAAAAGGAAACTTGGTGCTAAAAGAATAAACATACAATTTATAGTTACACAAAATATAAAAATCATAGTTTGAAGAAACACATATTTTAAACCATGATTTAGAATTATACAATCTGCCATATGCTGTGAATTTTTTTGTAGTGATATCCCAAAGGAATTGCTAGATTTTTATAATCAGTCTACAATTTGAGAGCAATGAAATTACAGACTCTATAAATTATTTGAAAAAAAAAAAGCAACTGGTTTTTACATTGTCCCTAAAACTTTAAAAAGAAACAAATATGACTTGTAAAATGGATGTTGATTTATTTAATACCTAAAATGCAAAAAGTGATGTAAGGAATCAATCTTTTCTTCTCTGTCCATTCTACTTTGCCTTAATATTACAGCTGGGACAACTATGGCCATCTGGCTTCATTGTAAGAGGATTCGTAATTTAACCAGATACAATAATTACCTACACATTAGTATTTTACAGCCTACAGATTTTACATCATCATTATGACATTGGATGGAGGTTATTATTAATCCCAATTAGCAAATGTAGAAGAAAAAAGACCAGAGATTTTATCAATTTTCCCAATGTTAAACAGAATATAAACAAAGGGGCAAAATTTTAAATTTTAATCTTTTAACTTCAGATCCCTGATGTAAGATTCCTATATTTCTTTGTAATTAACATTCACTTACATATGAATAACAAGGCTAAAAAAACTGTTTGGACATAATAAGGTGAAAATATTCTTGTGTCTACAGCACAGCGTGTGGTCTGCCTCTATTGCTAGTACGTGGACTAGAAAGGCAATATGAACTAGAACAGCAGTAAGATAAAATGACTCCTGGTACCATACTTCTGGAGCAAAATAGAACTGTAAAGCTAAAGTCCCAGCTATGAAGCACTTTATTACCTAGTCCCAAGTGTCACTATCTATAAGGAACAGCGAGATCACTCTACTTTAACCCTCTTTGGCACAGAGTTATGTGCCTAAATATCTTTTTTAAAAATATAGAGAATAGTTCTACCAGTCATATGCACACTTTCTTTATTCAAGATTGTATCTATGTAATACTACTTCTGAGGCAAGATTCTTAATAATAATTTAAGTAAATGAATTAATCAAAATTTGATATGGAATTTTTTTTACTTGAAAAGAATTTAGAATCTATTCCAAATTTATCATCACAAATTCACATTTTAAGATATCTATTAAGAATACATTTTGGTTATATAACACATTTTTACTTTCAAGTAAGGAATATAAACTTTAGATATTCACACAAACATAAAACATAATAAGCCCATTTCTTGCTTGGACATAATTGATATAGAAGTGAACTTAATATTTATTTGAAACTGGAATTGGCTTTTAACAGCATTCATAGAGAGCCTCCTGGTCCTTAAAATAATTTCTCTAGACATATTTGGGGACTAGCCTAATATGAAATATAAACTACTGTATTTCTCAATTTGTGTGACTCTTCATAGATTGAAAAATGTTACAAATTGCATTATCTCATTGGACTTTACAACTAACCTAAGGGTACTTATTTTTATCCAAATTTGGAGTTATAAAACAAAACATAACAAACACTCATCAGCAATTCCACAGCAATACTACAAAACACTTGAACTCTGAGTTTAAGAGAATTTCTGGCCTTCATGTACTTGTGAGCCTCAAAAAGAACACCTGAAACCCAAAACTCTGCCCAAACTCAGTACTCTCCATCACCTTAAAAGCCAGGTTCTTGGACACCATAACCTGGCATCTTTTGCTACCATATCTATGGCACCTAGGAATCCAGCAAGATGGAATTCTGTTTATGCATTTTAATTGTCCCTGAACCAAGGTTTCCTTGTCTGTAAAATGAAATTAGAATAATTTTGTTGATAAAAAGGATAATCATATCTAGAAAATTTAGAATGAAATGTGGAATATAGCTTATTTTCAGTGAGCTGTGAATTATTAATCTCTCTCATGAATATGTGGTTAATGTTAGGTACTGTGCAGTACTGCTCCAGTGGCTGCAGGTTCTGAAACATTGCTCAGGAGACTTTACCAGCTGAATTACACATGAAAATTTATATAGAGTATGGATTTTAGGATAAATTAACAAGGTAACTATACTTAGTTTATCTTATATTTGGAAGACATGAAAGAAGTTAAAGCAAATGAAAATAATTTGATGCTCTTCAAAGTAATTTTTTATGCTATTATGCATGTGTTTCTTTGGTTGTTTGAGACTAGTTTAAAAGCCTATTCTCTTAGCAAATACTTTTCTAACCAGGATGTTTACAAAATCAGAGTTAAAAAAAATTGCCTGCCAATGAACCATTGCTTCAGAAATAAGTGTCTCAATTGTAGAGGAAATACCTCATCACATTCACTTATGAGTCTGGGTGTGGTGGTACAAACCTATATTCCTAGTACTAAGGCAGCTAAATTAGGAGGATCACAGGTTTGAAGCCAGTCTCAGCAACTTAGTGAGAATCTCAGCAATTTAGAGAGAACTGTTTCCATATAAAAAATGAAATAGGACTGGGGATGTAGCTCGGAGATAGAATATACCTAGATTCAATACCCAGAATCACACACAGGCATGTGCACATCCACGCGCGTGCGCACACACACACACACACAATAATAATAATGATAATCACTTGTGAGTCCAATTTTATGTGGAAGTATTTTAGCAACAATAAATTCTAGAGACAACAAATATAAACTACTTAGAAACAATAAAAACCTGTAATACTGAATAATAATCTAACTTATTATATAGTTTATCGTATCTATTTCACTGTGAATATTTTCTGATCTTCTTTATTATTTTAAATTCCTGAGTCTTAAGATACATGTTAGAGAATCACAATTCTACAGATAAAGTATAAAGTATAGTTAATTTATCTTCACAATAGAAAGATATGTCAGCATTCTATAGTTGTACTATAGTTTGGAAAATATTTCCCTTTAAATGTGCACAAAGATAGATCCATTAGTTGATAAGACTATAGTACTGTATATAAATGTTTAACATACTGCATATATTATTTGTCTGAAAGCTACATTTTATTAATTTTAAAAGGTGAACTATTGATATTGCATTAATATCTAATTTACGTATCCTATGAGAAATTGTTGAAAGTCATTGTATTAAAAACATGGTCTCCCTGGATTATAAGATCTTTGAGGATATGAACTATGTTAATTTATCATTATAGATCAAACATTCAACATAATATTCTTAAATATATACTAATGGGTTTAGAGTTGTTGAATTTAACTATCATATCAAGGTAATTACCACCATGTGAAATATACTCTTATGAGTGATTACAGGAATTGTGGGTGCTTATAATCTAAAAAAATGAACTTTATTATTCAAAACAAGCAAGTTTTATTTTTCCTAATGAAATAAAATTTCAAAATTTTTGTGACTATTAAAATTTCAATATTTTTGTGACTGTTACTCATGTTTATATTCAATATTAAAATAAACACTTGAAGATGCAAGTATCCTTCAAAACCTTGCCCTGTGTCAATCAGTGATCTCCAATATTGAATACTATTAGAAATTTCTTAAAGTAGTTTTTAAAAAATATTCAAAACCATAAAATTTCATACCTCAAGAAAACCAAATATTCAGGGCAAAGATCACACAGCCAAGAGTAAAATTCAAACCACACTTGCTTTGTTTATTTTTGCAACTGTAGATACATCACAATCACCATTATAGTTGCCGATGGTTTCAGCAACAGAATCACCATCCTATTCCACTGAAAACTGTCTGCCACCATCTTTCTAACATGGATTCCCCTGAGTTTCTGCCTCCTCGCATTGCCATGTCTAAATTCAAGTTTCATGGAGGTGGGTTTGATGTGGCAGAGCCTGTCATAAGCCAATACCTTAGGTTCTAATGAAGGTGGGAAAATGACACTTTGGCTTCTTTATGAGAATATGTGGGACTCATAACAGAATTTTTTCCAGCACAAAAGGGATTTTAAAAAGTATTGTCTTAAGCTGGGAGTGGTGGCACACGCTTGTAATCCCAGCATTTGGGAGGCTGAGACCTGAGGATCCGGGTTTATGGCCAGCCTCAGCTACCTAGTGAGGCACTCTGCAACTTAGTGAGACATGGTTTCAAAATAAAGAATAAAAAATAGGGCTGGGGGTGTAGCTCAGAAGTAGAATACCCCTGAGTTCAATCCCCAGTACTGCAAAAAAAAAAAAAAAATACTGTCTTATAGAAAACATCACACATTTCCATCACAAATCCCTCACTCTTTTCACATATCCTGACTTTGTTTTAGTCATAATATTTTTATCCTTTAGGTAACATTTAACAGTAAGATTTTATACATGCTGTGTTTAATTATATTCAAAAGGATGAAATAATATTTGTCTTACTTTTCTCACAGATCTAAAAGAAAGATAAGATACTTCACAGATACTTTGAGAAGTGTGATTTTCATTTATTGAGTTCTTATTCAACCATTATTATTAACTTAATTATCATTTATTTCTGTGTAGAGTTACTAGAGCATATCAGATTGATATCATGATGGTCTCCAGAAGATTATTCGTTAGTAGATTTATCAAGTTGTCTTCCAAAGGAGTTGAGGAAAGTCTAATAACATCCTGTTATAGGCAAGCAAGGTTGTATGCTTATTAACTAAAAGAATAGCTCTTTGAAATAATTCTGAAGAATATTTGGCTACAGAAAACTGTAAATAATAAAAATTGGTTTCATCAATTATTTTTAGAGAAGGCAAGCATAGTCATTAAGCAGATAAGCTTTAGAAATATAACTGATTTCTAGATCCTTTCAGTTTTTTGACTGGGATAGTTTATTTAGTTCTTCAAATCTCACGTTCTCTTTTTGAAAAACTCATCCAACATGGAGCTATTTTTTATAATGCTGAGGAGCAACATGGAACTATTTTAATTAACATAGATCATATGCATAAATTACATATTACATATTATATCATTTGGCATATATTAGGCTACCAAAATGAAAGTTATCATAGGTATTTTCAGCATCTTATATATTTAGAAGAAAGTGGTTGAAATCACGTTTAATTTCTTCTTTTTGAGAGGTGTGTGTGTGTGTGTGTGTGTGTGTGTGTGTGTGTGTATTTTGAAAGACATCTGATATAGATGAATCAGGAAAAAAGCCAATTGTTGCCACTCTTGTGATTCGTATTTCCAGGAGGACGTTCTCTTTTCTACTGTAGCGATCTAGAAGACAAGGGCAAAGGTTGTCATTGTTTTGCATAATTTCACTTTTCAATTGGCATTGCTGAGGAAAATGGTCTTAATATGTTTATATAAACCCTTAATAAGGTTGAAGGCTATACACAAAATTTTCTCGTTTCTCTTATAAAATCTCATTATGCTTATTAAAGCAAAGTACACTCAGTGGGTAATAATGTCTTTTATTTTAGGTGTCTCCTGGGGTTAAACATCGTAATGTTGATGTGTTAACAATATTTAATACTAGAGTTTATTGCACTAATATCAGTTTCTACATTTTAACCTCTAAAGATAGGTTAATTGATATTGAAGTCAAAATTTACCACAGCAACATTAACTGATGTTTCAAGATTATACTCACATTTAGACCAATTGGTAACATTAATTACATTGTAAATAATTTATAATTTAGATTTTATTTTTCCTAAAATATACATAAATATTACTCATGTTGTAATATTAACTTTACACAATGTTATTTAAATTAATACTTTGTTGTTAATCATTGGATAACATTTATTTTTAGTAAATGCTAAATGTGTTATGGTAATATAATTTCTTAAAATTTTAAGCAAAATTAGAGGAACAGGAAAATATCTAAATTAAAAATATTTGAGGAAAAAAGTGACATGAAGTAGTATCAAAATAGAAGTATTTTTGCTAGAATTCTCCTACTTATCTGTTGAGAAATGTTTGCAAAAGAAAGGATATGTAAACTGATGTTATTCTTAATTTGTCTTATTGAATAAAAGACCTTCAACTTAGTCTACTTAAGTCAGTTTCTGCCTTGGGAGATTGGTTTAGAAAGTTCTAGAGAGAATATAAAAAGAATGACCAAGATAATTTTCAGCCTTAAGCATTTAAAATAGAATTGTGTAAGTAGAAGTAGTCTTCCAGGCCAGGCTGTTACAAGGAGAAAGGATTTGCAGATCTCACATCATCAAATTCTTTTCCCCATAGTGTAGTGGTAAAATACTTATACATAGAAAAATAAGATTGTTTTTCTATGCTCTTTAAACAATAGTAAAATGCAGCACCATGAAGGAAAAAACAAAACAATATATTCTGGAACTAGGGAATGGAAAAGAAAAAAAGCAAAGGTACAAAAGACAGAAAGAGAGAGAGAGGATTTGTTGAGTACCTACTAGTTATATACAACAACTATTACCTAACAAGAAATATCATCTAATATATCTCGAGCACTTACTAGTTGTACAATAATACAATGAAATATATTATCCATTATACATATAAAGAACCCCCAAAAGAGAGATTAAATGTTTTTCCCAAACTAACACACGTGGGAACAATCACATTAAAGGTGCACTCCATATATTCAGATGATATATAGTCTTCCTAGTGATAGTTTTAGGTGATTTCCAGTCCTTCAGATGGGATCTCTAGTATCTCACTGACTTCAGACAGAGTCAATAATTCCTTCTCCTTTTTTATTTGTATTTTGTTAATAGTGACTTCTTCTTCACTTAATAATAAAAAGATAAGAATCAACAGGGATCTGTCTGTACTTAAGAATCTTAAAAGAGGTCTGTGAATATTTCCCATTTGGGTAAATTTTTCCACTTGAGTAAAGATGGGAGTTTTGCAGAATGATCAACTTTTGTTTCTTTTCTCAATACAATTTTTTTTTGTTGTTGTTATTTCAATGTTAAGCAGAGCCTTGTTTATTTGTAAAATGGCATTTTCTTTTTTTGTACGTTCTTTAAACGTGGAATTTTGTTAGCTTATTTAAATATTGGGAGAAATTTTCTGATACTTACTGATGCCTCATTAAATGAAAGTCAGATTTTTTTCCAGTGGGAAAGACTAAAAGCAAGTTCAAATGCTGATTATTGTAGCCGGGCGTGGTGGCGCACGCTTGTAATCCCAGCATTCGGGAGGCTGAGACCGGAGGATCCGGGTTCGAGGCCAGCCTCAGTTACCTAGTGAGGCACTCCACAACTTAGCGAGACCCAGTTTCAAAATAAAGAATAAAAAATAGGGCTGGAGGTGTAGCTCGGAGGTAGAATGCCCCTGAGTTCAATCCCCAGTACCG
>PVLC010036478.1:0-15694 GCA_004027655.1 Graphiurus murinus
TTTTTTAAATCTACTAGTAGAATTTGATATTCCTGTTGTTAACCTAAAAACACTAAGTGCTGCTTTATCAAATACTAATTCATCAAATACATTTATCAAATACTATTAATTAATTGGGCATGGTGGCACACACTGTAACCCCAGAACTTGGGAGGCTGAGACAATATGGTCTCAGGTTTAGGCCAGCCTCAGCAATTTTACAAGATCCTGTTTCAAAATAAAGAATAAAGAAATTAATTTATTTCTACCTCTCACCATGCACAAGAATCAACTCAAGATGGATCAAATACCTGGAAATTAGATTAGAGATTTTGAAATTACTAGAGGAAGACACAGGTCCAGCACTTCAACAGATAAGTACAGGTAGAAACTTTCTAAATAAGACATCCTATAATAAATGGGATGGAATTAAACTAAAATTTTTCTGCTAACACATGCATATCCATGTTTACAGCAGCACAATTTATTATAAGTCACAGAAAGTGAAAGAAAAAAGTCATATGTTTTCTTGCATATATGGAAGCTAGGGAGTAATTGGGATATAAGAGGGACTTTAGATAATGGAGGAAAAACTCCAGTCTAGTGAAGGAGGTGGTTTGGGGGAAGGGAGGGAGAATTAATTAATGAAGGACACACTTTCACTAACAGTATGTCCACATTTGATAATACTTATACCAATTTCAATATCTTGTATGAGAGGAGTGGGAAGGGAGCCTGGGGAAAGCTCACCAAGTGCTGTGTGTATGTATGTCACTATCACTATGAAGTACATTATGAGAGACTATAATACACCAATGAAGGTATAAAAAATTTAAAAAAATAATAAAAAAGGAATGAGGGTGTAGTTCAGAGGTAGAATGCTCCTAGGTTCAATTCCCAGTACCAAAAAAAAAAGTCTTCAAAATATTAATAGGATGTATTAGAATGCTAATTAGTATCTATTTGGTTGTTATTCTTATTTGTAGTCTCTTTTTAACCAGTTTTTATCTATACCAAAAATGTTACCTGACAGCTATTAGACACTAATAATGACCAAGACAGAACCCATCTGCCAGCAAGAAAATTGCAGCAATATAACACAAATTACAACAATGTATAGAAAAAAAGAGCCATACAGGACTCACAGATAGCTTCTTTTGTGACTTTTTAAATACTTAAATTATTCATATTCTTTTATTAATGCACTGCAATTAGACATCATAGTGAGGTTCAAAGTGATACAATCATATGTACACTCGGCTCTTGCAATATTTCTTCTGCATCTAATGCTGTTCTGCCCTCCCTAGTTCCTGTACATGTTAATGAAAGTAATAAGTTTGCATATTACCATAGTATTATTTTAATGATTTCCTTCATCAGTCCTCCTTTTTCCTCTGCCGAACACCCTTCTCCAGTCCCCTTCTACTATTCTATAGTTTTCTCTTCACATTCTTCAAAGTCCCTTATATTTCTTATAACCTCTCTAATTTCCACACATGAGAGAAATCTTATGACCCTTGAAGTTCTGAGACTGGCTTATCTCACTTAACATAATATTCTCTCATTCCAAACATTTTCCTGAAAATAACATAATTGTGTTCCTCTTGATGGCTAACTAGAATTCCATGGTGTGTATATCCCACATTTTCTTCACCTGTTCATCCCTTGATGGACACCTAGATCATAATATGGTTTAGAGTAATTCTGACTCTTTGTAGAAAACTATTAAATCAAATGCTTTGGCCATGGATTATTGTTTTATGTTTTTATTTTTATTATAAATTTTGTTTAATATCTTGAATTACTATATGATTTAATATATTTTCCTGATGAAAATTACTTGTTGATTGATTGAGACTAACAACCACTGTGGTAGTAGATATCATCTAAGCTTGGTTAAGCATGAAATTAAAATTATCATTATCCCTTTCTCTCTCTGTTTTCAGCTAAAAGCAAGCTTGTATGAGATTTGGAAGGTAGTAGTGGAGCAGTGGCCATAACTCTTTATAGATTGTTGCAGTCATGTAGAGTGACAGGCAGATATAGAAGCAGGTGGTTTCCATGTTGGAGCACACTCTTCTATGCCCTGTCTTGTATTTCCTAACTACTGCTGGCCTTGTTGAACAGCTGCCACAGGCTCAAAGGTAGAGTAATGGTTGTAGACAAGCAGGAAGTATCTAAACCCTTCTTTATGAGCATCATGCCTTAGAATCTAGATAGTCTTGACAGCCAAGGATGATCACTTGTCAACTTCTCTGATTCTCCAATTCACAGTCTGGACCTTGTTTTTCACCTGATTCTATGGCAATATAAATCAAAATACCTATAATAAGCTTCTTTATTCATAACACGTTACATTGCTTTTCTGAATGAATCCCAATTGATAAACAACTATCAATTTTCTACAATGTTTACATCATCACATAAGTTTCAATGGCAATAAAGTCTAAGATTTATAATAGAGTTCACTAAAAAAACAACAACAACAACAAAAAATCAAAACAGTCTATTGACTGTTCCATCTTAGCATTTCATTTTCATGTAGAAAAAGGAGGAGAAATTGTAAGATTTAGTTTAAAAAAATGAAATTAATGACAGTAATAAAAGTATCAGTTATACTTTTTAAAATTTTACAAAAACAAAATTAAATTTTATTTGAAATTTCTAAGAAATGAAATGTTAATGATAATTCTCTTAAATAGAAGAAAACAAGCAGGTTAACAAATTGTAGACTAAAAATTGATATTGCTCCATGATAGATTGATCTTGAAGAAATATGATTTAAAATATTAGGCAATAGTGGGTACTCATCAAACTGATCATCTTTCTGCATACCCATAATGCTGTTTGTAAAGAAGAGAATAGCCATCTGAATTAATAACAAAATTCCCTAAATTATAAAATTTTAGTGTGAAATTTCTGAAAATATCTTAATATTTTCATTTATCAAAACTAATATATAAGAAGAAACATATTACCACATATTATGTCATTTGGATATATTCCACAAATGTCATTATTCTCATAGTTAAGAAGGTAACTTTTTTTAACTTTTTAAGAATAATGTGTTACTTATTTGGCTTTGTGAGAAGAAAAGCATAGTGGATACTCTGTGGTTTCTCCTTTCCCTTCTTGGAGAGACTCAAAGGAAGAACTGATCTTGGTAATGCCCAATGGAATGCGTGGCTTTCATCCAATTTCCTTCCATATGCTCTAATGATGCTTATAAGTGGAAAAGTATTAAGGAATCCTTACCCAAAGCACTTTATTTAAGAAGATGTTTCTGGATGTCCAAATAGCTTAATGTGAATAAGTTCATGAATGTGAGGCATGGCTGGATGAAGGATGGGAATTGGGCACATGTTCCTTTTCTAAATGTGTAACTCACAGGATGTAAATCCAAATAACCACAAAGTGACTTTTTCTGAGATCTATGTTTGGCACACATTGTTAAAAAATCATCTGTTACTCTGAAACCAAAGTACATCCTAGAATAGAAAAAGGGGCAGTAAAGGAAGCTGACAGATTCATGGACCTTCCAGAAAGAAATGCTATATTTGTGTCTACATCTTACTTGTAGACAAAATTATTTGTAGTTCGTTATATGTTAAGATCTATATTTAGTATAAGTCTGCTTTCAAAACTTAATCATTTTCATAATGAAGTATATGCATTTCATAGTTTAAACTCTCAAAGATTATATAAAGTACAACTAAAATGAGGCACTGTTACCTCTAGCAAATATCCAAAGTTTATGGAAACTTTGATTTTTGAAATTCTTGTTTTGACAACATTCTTTAATAATTTAGGAAAACATTACATTTTGATATGACAGACAGAGTGTACAGTTTCCTGTAATTTGAATCAATGACTAAAGCCAAGCCAGATTAGTACTAAGGGTTTGAGTAACATCTACGTAGTGAAAATTTTCTGTTCTATTTTTATTAATATATTACTTTGTGCTTTATGCTTTACCCATACTTTTGTTGTGCCTCTTTATTTACATCTTCATTCCATCATTTTTCATACCTCTATTCATATAAAAGCTGCAGATTAAATTTCTCATCTGTAAGAGTTTTTCTTTAATTTCTTTTTTCTGAAATTATCTATTTGCATGCATACATACTCATGTGATATATAATTCATACTATTTTAATATATAAAGATATTATCAATATTTATATAAATAATTATATATTTATGTTATATATCTATAGTTATTTTAAGTTCACTTGAGAAGAATTAGAGACACCTTGCCTTCTTATTCCTATTTCAACCAGATTTTCTTAAGAATAAGGGTATTCTCTCATATAAACATATTACAAACATCAAAATAAGGATAACTCATGTTAATAAAATACTATTACATGTTTATATTCAAATTTTATCCATTGTCTTAAATATGTTCTATTAACTAGTTTTTCCAAATCCCTGTTCCAACCGAGGATCACAATTGTCTTTCATTAATCTTTCATTCACTTAATTTCATCTGAAAAATGTTTATTAAGTCTCTTTTTGTCTCTCTACTTCTAAAATTTTTAAAAGTATATAGGCCATTTGCTTCATAGACTTTCCTTTGATATAGGTTTATCTTATTTATTTATTTGTGCTACTGGGGATTGAACCCTGGGGTGTTCTATGTATCTCTGAGCTAAACTCCAGACCTTCTCTCTGTTTCTCTCTCATTCTTTCTTCCTTACTCCTTCCTTCGTTTTTCTTTCTTTCCTTTTCTTTCTTAGGCAATACACTATATATATATATATATATATATATATATATATATATATATATATATATATATATATATATATATATATTCTTTATTTTGAAACAGGGTCTCACCAAGTTGAGGAGTGCCTCACCAGGTAGCTGAGGCTGGCCGCAGACCTGGATCCTCTGATCTTAGCCTCTCAAATGCTGGGATTACAAGCATGCGCCACCATGCCCAGCTCAAAATTTATTATTCTTAAAATACATATATATTCCTCTTCTTTTTTTGTTTAATTATGTATCTAGTTTTTATTCATTCATTAACTACATCATGAACTCATTATTTAATGACTCTAGATACCTCTTCTTCTCCTTTAAATTGCTATCTCTCTCTGCTTTCTTGTTTTGAAGTTTCTCTAATAGGCCCATATCATCCTCCAACAAAACCAGCTCTACATGATTCTGAGTCATTGCCAGATATTAGAATATGGCAGGTTCATTTCCATTCATCTGAGGATCTTCCATACTGTTTTCCAAAATGGTTGCACTAATTTGCAATCCCACCAACAGTGTATTAGGGTTCCCACTTCTCCACACCCTCACCAGCATTTGTTGTTGTTTGTGTTTTTTATGATTGCCATTCTGATTGGAGTTAGGTGAAATCTCAAGGTAGTTTTGATTTGCACCTCTCTGATTGCTAATGATGTGGAACATTTCATCATACATTTATTGGCCATTTGTATTTCTTCTTTTGTGAGGTGTCTATTTAGATCTTTTCCCCCTTTTTTGATTGGGCTGTTTGTTTTCTTAGCTGTGATTTTTCTTGAGTTCTCTGTATATTAGACCTCTATCAGAAGAGTAGCTGACAAAAATTTTCTCCCACTCTGTGGGCTCTCTGTTGAGGTTCTTGATAGTTTCCTTTGCTGCACAGAAGTTCTTCATGTGATCCAGCAATACCACTCCTGGGTATCTACCCAAAAGAATGGAAACCAAACTATCCGACTGACACATGTGCATCTATGTTTATAGCTGCACAATTTACAATTGCCAAACTATGGAAACAACCAAGATGCACATCAACAGATGAATGGATTATAAAACTATGGGACATGTACACGATGGAATTTTACTCAGCCATAAAGAAGAACAAAATCATGATATTAGCAGGGAAATGGATGCAACTGGAAAACATTATGTTAAGTGAGATTAGCCAATCACAAAGAGTAAAGAAGCATATGTTCTCCCTAATATGTGGATGCTAGGGAGAAGATGGGGCATAAGCTGGTCTCCAGATGAAAAAGGAGACACCCTCGATAAGCAAAGAAGTTGACTTAACCGAAGGGGATGGATGGGGTGGGGGGGGACACCCTAATGCACATGATGTACTTTCACAAATATATCAAGGTCAATCACCAAAATGAACTTGAGAAGGAAGGAGGGCAAGGGAGTGGGGTGGGAATTGGGGAAGGGGTTAAATGAGAAATGTGTGCATATATGCCTTTATCCACTTGTACCTAACAAAGATGTATGATTACAATGCACCAATTATTATATAAAAAATAATAAAAAAAAGAATGTGGCAGGTCCTAAACTGTGTTTGGTTTAAATCCTAGTTATATATATATATTCTCAAATAAAACCACAGGGTAGGTATTTGGTGTCACAATTGAAACATTTTCTCAAATGCCTCTTTTAAGACTCCAGGTATCACATGCTTGGATTCTAAATCCTGTAGTGCACCAGGAAAGTCCTAATGAAAGTAACACTTCAAAGCATTTCATATACAGCCTCAAGGACTGCCTACGCATAGACAGCATAACAACAAAACTTCATGCACATCTTAACACCAAAGTCACATAGCATTTTACAGGACTGAAAAACATGGGGATATTTCTGCTATATTTTATTTTGACAACCATATTCAGATTCTTGGAAATAACAAACACCAATATTATAAAATTAATTTCCCAAAAATTAAATAATTTAATTAATCATCTCATTTTAATTAACTTGGAAACAACTTTTATGCTCAATGCTGTGGAATGTAGTTCTTTTAAATCTTTATTACTTTACTCTCTCTATATATACATATAGGTAAAATATATCTTTAAATGAATATGTATGTGAATATGACTTATTGCAATAAAAGTTGTAAGGAAAAACATTTTTTAACTATAGCCATACACATACATGCACATTCTCTCTCTCTCTCTTTCTGTCTCTCTCTCTCTCTCTCTCTCTCTCCCTTTCCTCCCTGTCTCTCCTTGAAAGACCTTCTAACTATTCTCTTTTTTAAATGCAAATACAGTTTTTAGAACATAGACTTAGAAACATTCATATTTCAAATGTCTTATGCATTCGGTATTTACTTACAGGAATAGATGCTATAAAAGGAGGCCAGAAAAGAACACTTTAAAGAGAATATTCCTCCTAGTTGTTTACTTCCCAGGACAATAAACAATGAATAATGATGTTTCTCATCACATAAATATTTTATATAGACTATTACAATGGCCACAGCCCGGATGAGCTATGGCAGTGGCATAGGTTGCCAAAGGACCAAAGACCTGGACATGGGATGTGAGAAATAGGCTTACTGAGAAAAACTTCTGGGAGAGATCCACTCACCATGGGCTGGACAGTTGCCTCACCAGAGACTCCAGTTGCAGCAGGCTGGACAGGTGAACCTATGTTTCACATGGTGCCTTTGGTGCTTCACCACAAAATAGCTCCTCTATTTCCCCATGCCAACTTGTACAGGGGTTGTAGGCCTGAATGAGAACTTCCCTCTCCAAGGAGCTCTGATCTACACCAGTTTCCAGGCAGGGACTTTATAGCATAGGACATGTGACATCATTTGTTTGCTTTGTTTATTATGTTCCTTGTGTGACTAGCATCTCAGAGATCACTTGTCCAGTATGCATGCAAGAAAGGAGCTTTCTACAGATAAAACTCACCTGCCCTCGTTTCCAGCATACATAAAAGAATGTCAGTGTCTTTCTAGATAATATTTTCAAGGTATTCTGGCCCAGGACAACTTTCATAGTTTCCTGGAATGGCTAGGTTCCTGAGAACAGAAAGAGGCATATTGGGGACATGGTGTTTAATGTCCTCCTTTTTTTTAAGGATGACAAAAATATATATATACTTTGTCATCTGTGGCCCTGCCTTTATTTATTTAGTGACAATGGGGATTGAACCCAGGGGCATTCTACCTCCAAGCTACACCCCTAGCCTATTTTATTTCTATTTTGAAACAGGGTCTTGCTAGGTTGATGAGAATCTCACTATTTGCTGAGGCTATCTGAAAACCTGCAATCCTCCTGTCTCAGTCTCCTAAATTCTAAGATTATAAGTGTGTACCACAACATCTAGCCAGTCCCTGCCTCTTGTGTTAATAAAGTTTATATGTTATCTTTGTATTCTATTTTATTTGCACTCAACAGATATTGGTTGAAAAGCTACTAATATGACCAGGATGTAGATATTGGTCCTGAAAATCCTGAAGATGATTTATTGTGACTTTAATTTTAAGTCACAATCATCTTAATTTTAAGATGATTTATTGTGACTAATTATTTTATTTGCTGTTTATGTTTAAATCTATTTTAAATTAATATTATTCTTACAATTCAATTCAACTTAATTAAAAACAAATTCAAAATTACGTTAAAGTGGTTTAATGGTAGAAACCACCATTCATTTACCCAATAAAATGGAGCTAAAATGGAGCCACTTATCTACCCCAAAAGGGAAATAACTGGCTTACAATTTTTGAAGCCTAACATGGAGTCTGAGAGGAAGGGATGAACACATTAAAACATCAGGGCTCTGTTTACATGAAAGATGGGAAGGAAGGGCTGTTGAGTAAATCATCAATACTATTAAACTTGGGATGCCATTTGACTGTTCCAGACTTCAATTAGTTTCAGTTTTTAATAATGAAAAATGTGTTTTTACTCAACTTCAAACAAACAATATTCTTTTAGACATGACCATAGAAACTGTAGGCATCAGAGAAGTACATTCCAAAAATAGCCAGTGGGGTACATTTCAGCTCTAATCTTAGGAAAACAGAAAGGATAAACAAAGAGAGACAGAAAGAGAAAATGAAAAATCAGAATGAGTGTCCTGTGGCTACTATTACAAATTGCAACAAACATTGTGGTTTGAGCAAATGGAAAATGATTTGTAGTTCTAGAAGCAAGAAGTCTAAAGTAAGCTTTATTAAGCTAAAACCAAGTCAGTAGAGTTAACCTCTTCCCAAACACTCTAGTTATTTGCCCTTTAATCTGCTGTGGGTGTCAATGTCCTTCTGCCTCCTTCATATAAGGACAATTGTGATTACAATTAGGGTTCATAACCTAATTATATCTGCAAGTACCCTTTTACTTCTATGGTGATGTTTACAAATTATGTGGATTAGAACCTGATTTAATTAGGCAGCCCATATTCAACTCACTACTAGGATACAGAATAGGACACCTATAGTCATCAAAACTTATAACATAATGCAATTTCTTGTGTGAAAAAGAACAAGTAAAAATGATAATGTAAACCACTTTGGAAATCAGTTTAGAGGGTACTCAGAAGAATGGGAATGAAAATACTATATGAGCCAGCTATACCGCTCCTGGGTATATACCCAAAGGAATTGACATCAGACCACTATAGTAACCCATGCATATCTATGTTTATAGCAGCACAATTCATAACAGCCAAACTATGAAAACAACCTAGGTGTCCATCAACAGATGAATTTGTTACAAAAGTATGGGCATTCTACTCAGCCAGAAGGAAGAACAAAATTATGTCACTTGCCGGAAAATGGGTGAAAGTAGAAAATTATTATACTAAGTGAGATTAGTCCATCACAAAAAAAATTAATTGTTGATATTTTCTCTCATATGTGGAATCTAGGGAGTAATTGGGATACAGGAGAGACTCTAGACAAAAGAGGAAAACCCTAGTGGAATGATGGAGGAAGGCAGGGTGGGGGAGGGAGACCTAATGAAGGAAATACTTCAATGGACATGATGTACACACATAAATTTTTCAATACTAATCACAATGTCATGCATTGGAAGAGTGAAGGAGTGGGGTGGGATCTGGGGGAGGGCTCACAGAGTGTTGTATGCACGCTGACTCTATCACTCTGAACTTCTTCATCATGATGTATGATTACAATACACCAATAAAAATGATAATGCAAGGAACAATTGCAAGGCTTCCCTATTCCTTGTTAAGCCTTGTGTCTTAGAAAAAAAACATAATTTGAGTAAAGTAACCTTTAACAACCAGATATCCAATCAAGTAATGCTTCTTTTACAAATCAGATTTCAATACAATATAATTAAATTTTAATAAAGAAGGTTGGATAGGGAAGACTATAATAACAAAAGTTTCCTTATGTTACAAGAAACAAGTTGCATAATTTATTTTATTATTTGATACTTTTAAAAAAATTTAAATGTCATACATATTGAACAGATATGTGTATGTATACTTGTGTGAATATATGTGTGTATATCAATACTTATGTCTGTCCATATAATCTATTATCTATATCATATGTATGTATAACAAAAGGAAAATTCAGCTCAAAATATTTTTGTCCCTTGCAGTCCTTTCAAATGTATTTAATGCTGTAATCTTCTCTTCCTTTGAGTGTAGACCATTACAAAGCAATAGCTTTCTAGATAGCGGACAGATATTAAAAAGCCCATTTAACAACAAACAAAAAATATGATTCAAGTCAGTAGCATATCAGATTACATATATTTTCAGTCAAATGCTATAGATTGATTCAGAATAACTCTTCTCTCTACCTCTCTGGTTTCTTTGGAGTGGTGCATCTGAAGTAGAAAAGACTTTGGAGCAGATTTGGTTTCATGCTCTCCTCTTTCCCTACCCAACCTTCCTGTAATCATTAGAGCTTTTACATTCTCAGACAGGCTGTTAGCGGATGGCGCGTAAGAAAGTTAGAGAACATGGGTAAATAAGAACACTTATATACTATTGGTGGGATTGTAAATTAGTGAAGCTGCTATGGAGATCAGAGTGGGGATTCCTCAGAAAACTGAGAATAGATCCACTATATGATACAATTATATCACTCCTGGGTATCTTTCTAAAGGGACTATAGCAGCACAATTCACAACAGCAAAATTATGGAACCAATCTTGTTGTCCATCAATAGATAAATGGATCACAAAACTGGGATATACACACAATGGAATTTTACTCAGTAATAATGAACAAATTTATGTCATTTGCAGGAAAATTGATGGACCTGTAGAACATTATATTAAGTGAGATTAGCCATTCACAGAAAGTGAAAGGTCATATAAGCATATAAGGAAGCTAGACAGTAATTGGGATGCAAAAAGGACTTTAGTTCATGGGGGAGAAACCCCAGTGGAGCCAGAGAGGAGGTCTAGGGAAGAGTGGTGGGGTGGGAGGGAGAATTAATGAAGGAATAATTTTCATTGATGTAATGTACATATGTGAGAATACCAATGCCAATCTCAAAATTATTTATAGAGAAAGGAAGGGAGTGTGGAGGGAGCCAAGAGGAAGCTCACCAAGTGATCTGTGCATGTAGTGTATGTCACTATCACTTTGAACCACATTATGATGTTAGACTAATGCACCAATAAAAGTATATTTTTAAAAGTTAAGACATGCTTCTTTCAGGAATTGTTCTCAAACTCTTTGGATCTAGGTGGTAATTAAAGCTGTTGAACCTAAGTAGTCTGAACTGGATTGATCTCACTGAGTAAGGAGTATGGTATAATTTTGTAGCGATCCTTTCCTAGAACATCTCTCCAGCAGATTCCATTTAAGAATGACAGCATTCATATTCTAAGGTGTAACTTCTCTCCCCTTGGTCAATCACTACATGTTGATGAAATAAATTCATCTTTTCTCAAAGGTTTATTTACTTCATCAAGATTTCTACTTTAAAAGGTCTATAAAAACCCTACAATGAACAAAAGTTCCATTGGAAACATTCACCAATGCAAGAAACTTGGGATGTCATCTAGTGTCTATTTCTAATGCAATGGATCCCCTCACCCTTTGTGTGTGTGTGTGTGTGTGTGTGTGTGTGTGTGTGTGTGTGTGTACACAAGGGATTGAACCAGGGACATTTTATTTTTATTTGGAAACAGGATCTAAGTTAATGAGAGCTTCACTAAACTGCCAAGACTGGCTTTGAACCTAAGGTCTTCCTGTCTCATCTTCCCAAGTATTAGGATTACAGGTGTGCACCACTAAGCTTAGCTCCCCCACAATTTTGGAGGAAATGAGTATACAGGTGCATTTCAGACCTGATCAGTAGAGTAACAGACTTATAGAATCATTTTTGCAAAATCCTCTTTCAAAATTTTTGTTTATTTTCTAAAATCTTGAAGGAGGTCCTATAACTTTAAGAATGATAGGATCATGGATCATTTCCTTTATAAAGCTTATATACAGATTAGTCTCACAGTAATAATAGTATCTAATTCTGTCTCTCTAATATTTCAGTAGACACTGAGAGAGAATAAGTCATTTTTAATGCTCTGTTGTAAACATTTAAAGTACAGGAAATTGGCATATTTGTGTATGTAATGGAAATGGTTAGAAGTGCTATATTTTTAATGGATGGCATAAATGCAGATTGAAAAAGATTTCTTTGGATTTTATATTTAACTTTTATAAAGAAAGAATATCATATTCTATTAAAGAGAGACAGGCACCATCATATCAGAGTTACTCCACAGAGAGAAAATTAAAGCCTCAGCATTCCAAGTAAAAAGCACATAACAGCTTTTCAAATGCCTAATTTCTCTCTGTGGTGTGGGAGATATAATGACAGGTAGCACTTCTGCAACTTAAGTGGCTCTTATACATCATCTGCTTTTAAACAGCATAAACTGCTGTGCAGTTTTTAATTTTTCAATCTTCACAGAAGTATAAGAGTAGGGCAATCATGTACGTAATAGCATGATACTTTTTTTTAATCTTCCAAAGCAATAACAATTTGTGATTCTAGTAGTATACAGGGTTGCCTTTAATGGTATTCTATTCTTTAGAGTTTTTATCTGGTTAGATAAAAATAACTAAAAATATTTTTTTTATTTTTATACTAATTTATGCTATTGGATCATGTGACAGAAAAATATGTAAAAGAGAATAATATCATCTACCAAAATCAGTGACTTTATTATCTTTAATATACATATTGCAGCCCATATGGAAGAAAATCCTATATTGTAGATGTAAAAAAATAATTTTTCTAAGGTATTATCTCTAGAAAAATGAGATAATGTCTCTATTACAAATAGACAACCTTAGTGATCAGTTGATAGCAACAACACATTTGTATAATATTACTTTCTTATTCTATAAAATTTGTTATAAAATTTAGAGATCTTGATTTGCTTAATAATTTAATTTCTATGACAACTAATCATTTTTACCTAACTTATGTTTTGTGAGTGAAATAATGATGATAAATTTCTTCACTGTGGATCTCCAAGTATTCTGGTTTTGCCTTACAAATTCTCCACTCAATTTTCAAGACTCAATGCAAATATATAAAAATTTACTATATATCTACCACATAATAATGCTGGTGAAGCAATATTAACAATTATAAAGTTAGACCAAATCACCATTTTTAGGTCAAAACAATATAATATGAACAATGTCAAATGGTTCAAACTAATATTAAAGGTATGCAGTGTAATGTCTGTCTCTAACCTTGTTCTCTGGTGGTCTGTCTAGTGTTGTAGATTTGCACTCTCTGTTCAGCCATATTCAATTAATAGTTATATTGAATCTCCTTTTTAGAAAGCATTGTGTTACCAATTGAGTAATAAAGCTCAGTTCTAATTCTAGTAGAAGATAACAGATGAATGACTAACAATTAAAGGTCAAATGACTGTAGAGATGCATAAGTAATAATTAGGATAATCACCAAATAAAGGGAGATCCTTAACTGTAACTACAAGGAGCCTGGGAAATTAAGAATAGTTAACAAGCTAAATAGCATTTGGAATTAGACAAAGTATTAAAATATTCCAATAGATGAGAATGGCAGAAATACATTTTTAAATGAGTGAATATCATAGACAAAGGAATTTATAAGTGTTTAGCCAATGAAAATAGGGTGGTAAAAATTAACTAGGGATTATAGTATAAGTATGAATAATAAGTAATGGATAATGTAGTTTTTTTAATAGAAATATGATAATAGCTAGTACACTTGACTAGTATTCGGGTTTCTTCTCAAGGTCTTCAACTCTTGAAATCATCATGTGATCTGCTTAGATAATGACTACCAAGTGAAAAATGATATATGATGCTTTCTGATAGACATTTGAAGAGGTTGAATGCAATATCCAATGAAAACATACATCCATCATGGTGAATCCATAAATAATTCATCATGATGCCTCCTTATTAAACCAACACACCCTACTGGCAAATGAAGCAAAGGATTATATTGTTACTGCAACACAACCTACCATATCCTGACAGATACTGAGAATGACATACACCAAATGATTTTAGAAACATATTTTGATGACTAGTCTTGAATTTAAAAAGATTCAGATAAATATTTTAACCAATTTGTTATTTACATTTAATTTACATTACAAAAAGGAAAAATGCTAATTAAAAGGAAATTTATTAAGTGAATTGTGAATATCCTTAATATTTAGCCAATAAAATAAATTTTACTTTGACTTTATGTATATAAATATGTATTGACTACATATATAAACATCTATACATCATTAATGACTATCCTGGAGAAATATAAATTAAGAGTTAGCAATCTTTATATTTGAATAAAGGAAAAGCTAGTGTTATTTGCTTTCTTTTGTTTCCTTTTTTAATTTCAAATGTCCAGAAAGGGATTGAGACATAGCATGGTGGCAAAGTGGTTAGCTTGTAAATCATGTGCTCTGGGTTTGATCCCAAGATTCAAAACAGCAAAAAATAAACAAATAAATTTAAAAAGACCTCAAAAAACAATCTAAGAACAAATGTCCAGAAATAAAACAACTTCCTTTAACACAAGCAAAATAAAAAAAAACATGTTTAAATTAGGCAACAAATTAGACAACAGATACATTTCCTGAAATAAGGGAAAATGGACTGATCTTAAAAGAATTTTCATGAAGAACAGAGTTACCAGTATTCATTCAACAAATATTCAGTAGCTAGTCTATGCCAAGCACTACACTTAACATTGGGAATAAATAAGCAAATCAAACAGAAAACACATTTTCTGAATTTACACAGTTTAAACAATAGGAGGCTTTGTGACTGTAACACATTTTCCCCATACAAATAAATATATAATGACCAATTGCAACAAATTATGTGAAATAATTCTCAGTAAAAATAAAGGATCTGGTTTATATTGGAGTTTCAGATAAGTCTTCAAGGAAATCTGAATGAAAGATAAAATACAATCAGGTGACTGATGGACAGTTTTCACAGCACGGGGCAAATGAGTACATGTCTTAGAGGGAAAAAGAAGTACTTGGAAAAAAGGTATTTGGCATACTTCAATAAATATGAATAGAGAAACATTATATTTTTTTTCAAAGAACCAAGAGTTAAATTGTGATCATCTTATTTTTTTTATGAAGAGTTGGAAAAGAATGGATGATATGCAACATGAAAAAACTAATTTATAGTAGACCTGATCACCCAGCAGCTAAGACAATGAGAGGAGAATAAGTCCCTGGAAAACTGTGTCATACAGACTATAGAGAAATAAGAAACACTGTCAAGAACTCTGAAGGAGTTGAGATTTCACCCTCTGTAAAGTTTAAAAAATTAGGTTGCCAGGGTTTCATGAACACTCTCAGAAGACATGAGACTGATTCCTGGATCATAAGTTATAGACATTATAGTCCATGTTTTGCAAGCAGCATGAGTATCAACATATTTAAAGGAGTCCCCTTGCCCTCAAATTTCACAGATCAATGAAAATGGTGTA
>PVLC010036479.1:0-15778 GCA_004027655.1 Graphiurus murinus
CACTCTCTTTCTCCTTCTTGCCAGGAGCTGAATAGTTTCCTCTGTCATATCTTTCCACCATGTTTCTCCCTTAGAGTCAGCTAACTGTGAATTGAAACAAAATTGAACCAAAATCTTCCCTCTTTTAAGTGACCCTCCCTCCCCTGGAAATTGGGTATTTGTCACAGCAAAAAGAAACTAACAACCTTAGAAACCTCATCTATTATTACAACTCTACCTCATCTTTGCATCTATCTCTTATTTTATTTTGTTTTAGAGATGATTAATTATTTATAAATTATCTATTCTTCCTTTTTATTCACAACCAAATCCCTAACTTGGACTGCAAGAGCAATCTGATCATTAGGAACTATATTTTCAAAATGTCTTTGCATGTAAGTCACTGTTCTTTTCAATAATTTATGAATAGATGTTTCTGTGTGAAGCCTTCCTCATGGGGGAGTAAACAAATACTCCCTTCTTACTGATTGGAACCTACAGAAGATACTAGAGTTGGAAGAGCTAAGCAATAGCCATGACACAATAAGGCCACAAATAACAGAGAGAAATGACAAAAGCACTGTGGGACCCTACACTGTAAAGTCATCATGTGATCCTCAGGGAATATATTTCTGGACTTTCATTACTTGGAAACAAAAGATTCATTTAGTTTTTACATTTTTGCACTTTATAAATGAACTCATTTCTTACGATTTACAACACCACACCTTATTTTGTTTCAAAAGGATCCATTGAAGACCAAGAAAGAGAAAATTAATTAAAATATTGTAACTTCATTACCTTTGCTGTTAAAATAATTTCACTCTGATGATTCCATTGGGATATGTGCAGTTTGAAAGGAGGACTTTTTTGTATAGCCCCAAACAAACTATAAGCATTGATTTTCTTCACAATGGATATTTTCACCTCTTCTTACAATCTTATATCATCTTTGAGCTCAATTCAAGCCAGAAGTAAGAATGAAGAGTGCAGTGAGTAATAGAAATGGGGAAAGAAATGGTGTGGGTCAAGACTGGGAGAACTTCAAAAGAGATAAGAGTTCAGAATTCCTGTTGTGAACATTGAAAAGAATAATCTAAAATACATTCTCCTTTTTAGTTTACTTAACATTATAACAAGAATACTTCAAAGTAGAAAAGTAAG
Organism: Graphiurus murinus; assembly: GCA_004027655.1. Lineage (NCBI taxonomy): Eukaryota > Metazoa > Chordata > Mammalia > Rodentia > Gliridae > Graphiurus > Graphiurus murinus. The sequence continues at coordinate 1,144 of PVLC010036479.1, forward strand.
TAAATGATTTAATCAATTAAATGATGTAAAATGTTCTATTTTGTCAGAAGATATGGTCTATTTGGGGGATGTAATTATACATGTGTTTTAAAACTGTTTTTCACTACTTCTAAAGGCTTATGGATTTGAAGGGGTAAAAAAAATCAAAATATTATTCTCTCCTTTGAAAAATAATAGAAGGGAACTAGCTCAACAGAAACCCGTGGGTATTGGTTAAGTACACAGTGGCAATTTAATTTCAAAGCCTTATATATCCCAATCCTAAGGCAAATTGTCTTGCCTATAGGTAGCTTCTGGGAGTATTGATATTAGTCAGAGCCTGAGGAAGGGCTGGTCATATTTAGCAAAATGTGAGTCATTGTCCCTTCTGATCGGATCTGATTATATAAGGCCAGGGACTTCATCCAGTGAACTACAATCTGTAGTCAGCCCTGTGGGTTGTGAAAAATCCTAGTGGCAAAAGCCAAAGAAATGCCAAATATAGTGACCTGAAATATTTTTTCTAAGTTCCTATTAGAGAAAATATCAACTTAGAAATATAAGCAAAAATCCCAGTAGGAATGGGTAAGAGAAGCGAGAAGAAAGATTCTACTGAGACAGGGATAGTCAAAGAGAGCTGCGAAGAGATATTCAGAGGTGAACTAGAATCAAAGATACCTCTCTGATAAACAGACAAATTAAAGACTGAATTATTGTTCAACATCTGGACAACCCTTCCCCTCTTCCTCTTGAAAACAGGTTTCTCTGTTCCAATGACTTGTGAAACTAACCATTGACTTTCTTTGGCCAATGGGATAGGAATAGACATGCCATGTGTGGCTTTACTTGCCCTCTTGTGATCTGCTATAAGAAAGCCATGCTTGAGGAAACACCTAAGGCCTACGGGAATCTAATAGGCATAAATCTCAGCCATGTTCGGCCATATATGACCACTCCCATAGAACCAAGTAAAAGTAAATGTCTGAGGTTAGACGGCATTGAGATATTCAATTCTTTTATATAACAAAAATTGTCTAGTGAAAGTTACATCATATATGTCCACTTCTGAAATACCGTTTGTTTGCAAAAGTCCAACTTATATCATATTTCAGGGTTCTTGAGTGTGTTTGCCCTCATATTTTCACATATGGTTGTAATGCATACCCTGTAATTATAGTGACCCAGGCAAGTCCATTACTGAAAACTAAAGGAAGATAATACAAGGGAGAAATCCCTATTAAAAGCAAGTTAACAGAATACTTTGATTATCATTAAAAAAAAAAAAAAAACTTTTCAGATACTACATGAGGTCTGTATAGGAAAGAAAAACTCTAGACAAAATTGTTAGTCATTAAAAAGAACCAACTAAGTGACTCTTGGTTTTATAGGAATATATTAACACTTTTATAAAAGTTAAATACAAATCTATGGAGAATCCGTTAAAGTTAGAATTGAAATTAATTACAAAAGTATTTCAATTCTGTTTCCAAAAGCTTCTATGTTGTTACTAATTCAGTGGTAGATTAAAAAATAATTAAGCTACAAACTTTAATAGTCTCTTCACAAAAACAAACCTGATAAACATGCTGCTATTTATGATTTTTAATTGCCAGATGTCTTTGGAATACTTTTCAAGAATATTTTTATTATTTTAATTGGGGTTCTCATTTGGACTCATTAATTTTATTAAATCTTTAAGATGTTTTCATATATTACTTAAAATTTTTGTTTCATTGTTTAAATGTACATCTGTTATTCACATTACTATTTTTATTAGCTGAGTTCAATGTTGTCTTTTTAAAGATGTTTCTATTCTATCATTGAAAACATATCAGATATCTATTTTAGAAGTTTTTGCATAGTTGAATGATTAATATTAGCTCCCTCATTCTAGAGAAAAGTAAAAGGAAATCCAAACTAGGTAACTGAGTTTGAGGAGGAAGTATATTGCCTAAATACATGCTTAACTTAGTGGAAAGCCAAGTCTAGAAAGAAGTTCTTCAGATGCTAAAGTTGTCAATCTTTGCACTTGGTTGTAGTTACTAGGCATGTCTGTGGGTTCTGTGGGGTGGGTGAAAATATTTAACAACTACACTTTTCGGGGGATGGTAAGAAAACATATTTATTTTTCCTCTTTACCTATTTATTTAATAAATTGTTTTAAGAAAAATTTGTTAAACAACAATGAACATATTTTAACTGAATTCTAATTTTTATTACATCATCACCAATATATCAGGACAAGTAAATAATTTGTTCCTTAAATCTATTAAAGTAAGTTAGATTATGCATGGAGTTGTCAGCAATGTCTTCATAAGTAGTATACTAAAAAGATCTTAGAGTTCAAAAATATGTTGCTTGATAATAAGATATTTTTATTAGAATCCAGAGAACCTGGCTGAGTAAGATTCTATGGCTTAAGCAGGAAAGGAATTCTTGTAAGGATAAAAGTTCACAGAATGAAAAGGTAGGCAGAATTTCTGAATCAGAAATCAGGACAGTGCTTAGAGAATGAAGTAGTAGGAACGAATATACAATCTTTTCAGGATACCACAACTGGAATAAGTAAGTGTTAATCATTTTCTTTTCTTGTGTCTTGCTGCTGAAGATAAAAAAAAAAAAAAAGAAAATCTTTTGGAGAAATATGATTGTCAGTTGACTTATGGTAGGAAATATGTTCAACTCTTTGTGAAAGAAAATCGGGACAACTTAATTTCCTGCCTTTCCAAGGTTGTACCAAATAGAACATACCCACCAAGAACAAATTATGGTACTGTTGATAAAGTAAAATGTATGCTATGCAAGCAAAATATAACAAATAACTAGTCTCATTTTTCTTGTTACCCAACATCTCTATGCACAATACTCTTTATCCAATGAATATAAATTTCTGCAAATGATCTTAGGCTAGAAAACACAACTATATCACGTTTATATGCAAACTCACTCAACCTCTCTTCAAAGGAAGACAAAGTTTCATGATTTATTACTTTTGCTAAAAATTATGGATTTCCTCAAGATTTTCACCTTCATTGTGCTGTCTTTTAGTCTAAAACTCTGAGAAACCGCCTATACATCTATACCTGTACATATTATGATTTCTAAAAAGAAATGATATTGAGAGATTATTCAAAATAGATAAATACATCTTGGTAGACAAGGAAAGGTAAAGGTTAAAGTTTTTTTCTATAACTGATTACAAAGGACAAAAAGAGCATTCACTTTTCTACAATCTCTTTTCCTCAACCCTTTTGATGTTAGACTTCATTGCCTCTACTATAATCCACCAAATCTTCTTTCCTGAGAGGTTTGTCCCTTTCATTATCACATGTGTAAATGTTTATCCATTTGCATTAAACTTTACTCCTGAGAAGAGTAGAAAAGCAAATAGTCGTGAATATTAGACAGGTTTCACTCATACTTTTACTTACCCTCAATTTATAGAGGCAATCATCTGTCTTCATAATCATCTCAATTAAAATAGAAACATAATTCGCTTTAATATCTTTTCTCTCTGAAAAGTAAAGAACTGATAACAGCAAGATGGTAGCTCTAGATCCTTATTTAATGTATTCAGTATGAATAACTTAGTGAAGAACATTGTTATCATTGAAATTATATAGGCAAAGCACTGAGTCCTAGAAATGTGGAGTTATTCTATGAAAATAACTTCACAGAACAGAATTGCTCCCCTTGCCACACCTTGGTCTTTGAATTCCTATAGCAAGACTATAGTAGAAACAGCCACATATATTTATTGTTGATTCAGAGCATTCTGCATCTTATAAACAGTACTTTAAATATGCAAGATGTAGTCTTTGAGCTATAACCATAATTATTTTTAAATAGAAAACCACACTGTGTTATAAGCCCAACTACTTCCAAAAAGGTTGTAAGAAGATCAGTGAATTCCAATGGTAATCTATCTATCGTCTATGTCTTTATCCTTAACATGAAATCTTTGATAAGATTGGAAAAATGGATGTAGTATCACAAAGGTTGAATTATTCAGGAGCTCCACTAGTGAAACATGATAAGAAAATGTAAATACATGACAAGATTTTATCCTAATGAAGAAAAATAACTGCACTCAGTTATATCAACTTGCAATCGGTTGTGAAGTCTGGAGCCATACTGAGACCAAGTGATGGTTTGGGAACATCCTGGAGACTTGAGGCATGTCCCTAGTGCTCATAAATGGGGCAATGAGTATTAATGGTATCCATATCAGCTTTGTTGAGAGGAAATCTTCTATTTGAACTCTTTTGTACCACCCACCAGTGCCCTTCCATGGGTTAAAATATGAATTCTGAAACACTAAATTGATCCCCAAATCTGAGCCCCCATGGGTTCTCAGTATATACTCTTATTTTGAAACAGGATATTTGCAGATATAACTAAGTTAAGACCACACTGGATTAGGGTTGTCCTTCTAAAAGAAGGAAAATACAGACACACAATGACAAAAGTAATATGAAGTTAGAGGCAGAGCTGGAAGCTTTGCTGTCAGAGCCACTAGCCACCAACTGCTAGAGAGCAGAGAAGAATGTTCCTGAGACATTTTGTAGCAATGGCGCTCTTCTAGATCCTTGATTTTGGACTTCTACCTTCTAGAAATGGGAAAAAATAAATTTCTCTTCTTTTGAGCCACTGGCGTTAGGACACAGTCGTCTCTCCTCTAATCTGCAGTTTCGTTTTCCATAGTTTTAGTTACCCCTGGTCAACCGAGGTCAAAAAAATTAAATGAAAATTCCAGAAACAAATAATTCATAAGTTTTAAATAATTTTATTTCAATATACTGTGATAATTGTTCTCTGTGGCTAGATATTATTGTTAATTTCTTACTGTCCCTAATTTATAAATTTATTATAGGCATGTATGCAGATATAAGTAAAACATAGTATTTATCTTGTTTTATCCTATCCACAGTTTCAGGAATCATCTAGAAGGTCTTAGAACATTTCCTTGGATAGGGAGGAGACTGCTGTCATTCATTATGACTGCCTTAGGAAACAATTATACCAGCACTGTGGATACCTAATTTTTGTTTGTTTGTTTATTTATTTACTTACTTATTGGTACTGAGAATTGAACTCAGTGGTATTCTACCTCTAAGCTATACCCCTGGCCTATTTTACTTTTTAATTTGAAACAGGGTCTTACTAAGTTGCTGAGGCTGGCCTAGAAAATGTGATCTTCCTGTCTCAGCTATCCAAGTACTCAGATTACAGGCACGTACTACCATGCCCAGCTAGGCTTATGGAAATTTGAGAAGGTATTTCAGAGTTCCCATATACCACTCTCCCTCAACTTCTCACTCCTCTTCACCATTCTGACTCAGTACTCAGCTAATCTTTCCCTCCTGTCTTCTCTAACCCCAGTGTTCATAATCTGCTGATGTTTTTTGTTTGGGTGTCCTCAATAGTGAAATAGCTCCCACAATTTCTCCTAGTTCACATTCAAGCAACATGTGGATCTATAGGAGAAAGCAGAACATTACTGCTTTTTCTGGATTTTAGACTCTTAAGTTATACAATTTTAGTGTGATTAAATCCCTGATTACTACTTTCATTTTGACTTGATGTTTTAAGCAGCTACTCCATGGCCCAACAACTCAACTTTTTATCTCGGCTGAGCAGCTGAAATGATCTCTCAAGAAACTTAACACATTTCAGAAGAGATGTTAGGAATTATTTAATATATCCAATTCAAAACTTGCAGATGGGCAAAGAAAGCCAAGATTAATTTATGGTCTAAGAAGTGCAAAATTGAGAATTGGCTTCTCCAAAACTAAAATCTAGGTTTTCAGATTCCAAGTCCCAAGCTCTTTCAGCAACATAGCATAGAAATTGAACTTTGACCTGATTACTTTCTCAGTCATGAGATATACATTTTTCTCAAAATTGAAAGCCCTGTAAGGCCTTATCTTTGGGTAGAATTCTTAGATATAAGCTCCATAATACCATTCCTGCAGCTAACAGTGTGCTTGACTAGTATAAGGACCAGCATGGAGGTTAGTGTTTCAGCACTAATGAATGAGTAGAAGAGAGGTAGGAAGTGCATTGGAGGTTTTAGTCACTAGTATTGTTCAGTAGAGTACTTACAGCAGTGGGGTCAGCACATTACTTTCAATAGTTTATGTGACTTCACCACTTAACTACACTTTGTGTGTGTGTGTGTGTGTGTGTGTGTGTGTGTGTGTGTGTGTGTGTGTAGTACTGGGATTAAACCCAGGAACATTCTATATCTGAGCTAAATCACCAGACTTATTTAATTTTATTCAGAAATAAGGTTTTGCTAGATTGATGAGAGCCTCATTAAGTTGTTGAGTCTGGTTTTGAATCTTTAGTCCTCCAATTTCAGCCTCCCAAGTACTGGGATTACAGGTATGTGCCACCACGCCTGGTTTAAACTACACTTCTTGAAAGCAGAAATTTTACTTTTTTTTTGCCACTGCCTTTTCAGTACCTTTTAAAATTGTACAAGTATGAATGAAGGGATATCTTTCCATGAAACGTTAAATGATGTGATTAAAAAATAAATAATTCCTGGTAAAATATTTGGAACATTAATATTATAAAATTACACTATAGAATTCTTATGAAATTGCATGTCTTTAATTTAAAATAAGTCAATGACAGAGCTACGTAAGGTATTGACATTTGGAAATTATTCCTTCTATTTGTTGTCTGGATTTCATCTAATTTGAAATTGCTTTGTAAAATGATATTATAAATATGTAAACTTTGTCAAAGTGCCTATGATATAAAATTGGTAAACCATGAATTTCAGCAATATATTACCTTTATGTCCAGAGTGTTAAATAAAGAATTTTCTTTCAATAGTTATTTATATGTGATCACTAAAGTAGTTGGAAATAAGCACTAGGTACTGCATATTTAAATAGAGGAATAGAAACCCTTTAGGTCCATAATAATTCACAGAATGTATAAGCGTTAGTAGCATGATTCTAGCCTTATGAAGTCTTCACTTACACTATGATTGCCTTCAATATAACTATAAAGCATTTGAGTAGCAATCATTTTCATCTTCTTTTTCATGAATTCTGGCAAAAAATTTCTAAAACTATGACCTGCTGTAACTATAGTATTTATATCATCTAAGCTCCTTCTGAAAACCAAAAGTCTAGATAGACTAGTAAAAGTGAAAAATTATTCTATAAGTGTCATCTTTAGCTATTTAAGTCTCAGAATTCACACACACACACACACACACACACACACACACACACACACACACACACCAGAATAAAAACGAGTATAGCCAAACCATAAACAGCATAAACAGCAGCAGGGCTTAGTAAATTACCAGCAGTTGTGTGGTGAGAGTTGTTGATAGAGGCAGAAGACACTTAGACTTTGTTTCCAGATGGTTTGGCTCAGAACAAGGCTGGTGGCTTTCAAAGAGCAGAACTGCGAACAGTGTACCTGATTGTTTACTTTATGTAGAAGGAAAAGCAGTTTGGAATGAGAATATGTATATAATGTTCATGGGCAGTGGCCAATAGCCTGGTCATCTGGTTGGAGACAGGGAAGGGAAAAGACTAGACAGTGAGGAGGAAGTCAAGGTTTTAGGCATGCAGGCGAACGTAAGGGAATGAGCACAAAGAATAAAGTTTGTACTTCACCTGTTAACAAGAAAGAGTCACGGAACCATTTGATAAAATGACAAGACCAGTTGACCTCATCCAACATTTATCATTAGCTGCCCCAGAACTGACATGAAAGGCATATAGATGGAATGGGCACAGTGGCAGAGATAGAGGCTTTACATCTTTGCATGAGCACAAAAACACGATGCCTCCTTACAAGGCACGTCAGGCTCTGTCTGCCTATGGACATTCAATGTGTCAGCAACAGAGATCAATGTTGAGCCCCTGATAGAACACAATTTCTCCAGGAGATGGATTTGACACTTGGAAATAAATTCCACAAAAATTAGGGCCCTGACTGCTGGTGAAGTTTGTAGGGACCCAGAATCTGAAGCATGTCAAGATACACCTTCTGAGATAAAAGACAAGTTTCTGAATCACTATTCTTCTCTCAGAAAAAAAACCTTAAATAGCTTTCATCTTACTACTGGTTCTTACTCATATCCTCCAGGTAAATGTTTAATGATGGGTCAGCATCCCACTATGTGGCCTGGGGTTTTTGAATTGGATATTTTCTGACCTGAGTCATAAAGTTGAGTGTTCACAATAGATTTCCATCACCAAATGGAAGTAGTATATATGAGATGGACTTAGGTAAGTAGTATGAAGATATGGCAGCAGTCCCCATGGCCCATAATCATGCCACCAATCCATTCCTCTTAATATCCAATTATGGTCTCAAAAGAAATCTACTGTGACTAACAGCTAAAGAAAATGAAATAAGGCCTGCCAGTGTCCCAGTACTATATTCCCAGTACTAGATTCAGTACTAGATCCAGTATTACATTCCAGTACTATATTCAGGATGTGCCTGCCAGACAGTAGTAATGGAAAATTTACCTAGTAGGTATCATTTTTTAATTGGTAGACTTTCATTTTCATATAAATTTTAGGCATATATATATTTTCTTTGTTTTCATTTTTTTTTTATTTTGGTACTGGGGATTGAACCCAGAAGCATTCTACCTCTGAGCTACACCCCTAGGTGTTTTAATTTTTTTCTTTTTTAAACAGTTTCATTAACTTGCTGAGGCTGTCCTCGAATCTGTAATCCTCCTGTCTTTGTCCCCCAATACTCAGATTACAGGTCTGCACCATTATATCCAGATAGGCTTATAGAAACTTGAGAAGATATTTCAGAGAGTTTCCATATACCACTCTCTCCCAATTCCACAGCTCTTTCCCACAATTTATCCTTCTATTAACATCTTGCAGTAGTACATTTGTACATTGATACATTTGTTATAATAGAAAAATTAGTGTTGTATGTTATTATTAAAGTCCACACTTTACATTACAGTTAATTCTTTGTGTCACATACTTCTATGGTTTTGACACGTGTATAATATTCTGTACCCATCATCATATTATTTCATATTTCACTGCTCTAAAAATCCCCTGAGTTCTACTAATTCACCCTGAACTCCTGGCAACCACTGGTATTTTACTATGTCTGTAGTTTAACTTTTCCTGGATGTCTATTAGTTGGAATTATACAGCAAATGCATAGCCTTTTCAGACTGGCTCCTTCTGCCATGCAATATGTATTAAGAGCTTAGCTGAAAAGAACTGAGTTGCCAGATGTTGAGGTGGCCCATTAAGACAACAATCTAAAATTACAATAACTGACAAGATTTGAATCCCTTGCTTCAAAGTAGAAGCAAAAGGTTAAACAGGGGAAAAAATCCCAGATCTCTCAATGTTTCTTTTTTTTTCCCCCAAGGAACAGTGCTGGAGAAAAGGTCAAATATATTAGTACAAATGGGAGAATCATCTCACTGCCAAGACAGCCCTGAACAAAAGGCTCCTGCTGTTTTATGGACCTAGTGGGGAGAGAAAGGAGAAGGAAAAGGATTAGAAGTGGAAAAGTACTGAATACTCAGTAAGAATGAAGAAGAATCCTCAAGGGTCCCTAATAAGGTGGTCATGGCACAGGCATCTGAAGGCATTTGGGCTAGGAATGCAGACATGCACAAGAGCAGGCCAGCAGGCTGGGGTTGGAGGGCCTTTGCTCTTGACTATAAATCCTTTTAGACTCTACACCAAGTCTGGTGTGCAAAAGAATCTCACCCCTGAGAGACCTACCATGTAAAGCCTCAGTAATTGCTTATGGGGGAGGGAGATGTCAAGACTGAAAGAAAATACATAGCATTTTGGCCTGGAGCTGGATTCCTTATTGTACATGTTAGTTCTTCCATATATTTTCTTTCTATCATTGAGTGGATATACTATCATTGCATGGACATACTAGCTTCTTCATTCGGTTACCTTTTTAAGAACATCTGGGTTCTCAGCTTTTGGAAATTATGAATACAACTATTTTTAACATTTATGTGCAGGTTTTTGGTTTTTGAGTAGACATATATTTTCAACACATTTGGATAAATAACTAGGAAGATAATGTCTTGGTCACATGTTAAAAAACCATTTTTAACTTATAACAAACTGCCAGGAATTGGGATATAGCTCAGTGAGAGAGTACTTGCCTGGAATCATGCCTGAGGCCCTGAGTTTGATCCTCAGTACCACAAAAAGAAAAGAAAAGAAAGTGAAGGAAAAGAAGAGGAGAAAAGAGAAAAGAGAAGGGAAAAGAAAAGAGGAGAGGAGAAGACAAGACAAGACACGACAAGGCAAGAGAAGGCAAGAGAAGAGAAGAGAAAGGAACTAAAAAAGGAAAAAAGAAAATACCGAACTACCTTTAAAAATGTTTCTACCATTCTGCATTCCTACCAGCAAGAAGTGAGAGTTCCTGTTGCTTCACATTCTTGCCAGCATTTGGTGTTGTCAGTGGTTTGGATTTTAGGCATTTTAGAAGGTGTGAGTGGTCATCATTTCTAATTTGCAAGCCCGTCATGTCAGTAATATATTAAGCACCTATTCATGTGCCTATTTGTCATGTAGATATTGTCTTTGGTAAGGTGTCTGTTGAAATATTTTGCCTATTTGTACTGCCATTTTAAGAATTTTTGTATATTTTGGGCACCAGTCCTTCATCATATACATGATTTTGCAAAGATTTGCTTCCAGTCCATGGCTTATCTTTTCTTAACAATGTCTCTTGCAGAGTTGAAGTTTGTTTTTTGGTTTTGTTTTTGTGGTGCTGGATATCAAATTCAAGTCTGTGTGCATGCTAGGCAAGCGCTATAGCAGGTTTTCTTTTTCTTTTTTTAAATTTTAATGAAATCAAACTTATCAATTTTTTTCATGGACTATACTTTTGATGTTGTATCTAAAAACAACACCAAATCCAAAGTTGCCTAGATTTTCTTATATATTCCAAAAGACAGAGTTTTTCCAACTTTTTTATCTTGTATTTAATTCTGTGAACTACTTTGAATTAATTTTTTGAAAGATGTAAGGTCAGGGTAAAGATTTATTTTTTCCCTTTTTTTTTCCTTGTATGGGGATATCTATTTGTTCAGGTGCCACTTACTGAAAATACTATTTTTTCTTCATTGAATTACCTTTGTTCCTTGATTAGTTGACCATATTCACATGGCTTCATTCATGGAATTTCTTTCTTTTCTGTTAATCAATTTGTCTATTCTTTTACCAAGACACAGTATTTTTGATTAATGAAGCTTTGTAACTAAGTCTTTAAGTTAGACAGTCAGTCCTCTAATTTCTTTCCCATTCAATACTATGTTGTCTATTTTGGGTCTTTTGCCTTTAATGTTCATTTTTCAGTATTCACAAAATAATTTTCTCAGATTTTGGTCATGATTATTTTGAATTGATAGATAAAATTGGAAATTATAGACATAATACTGGGCATGCTTTTTAATTTTGTCTGGAAGCTAGCGATAGGGAATTACACTAAATAGTTGACAGTGGCTGACAGTTTAGCTTGGAAGAGGTACAGTAGGGAAACTGGTGGGAAGATCAGAGAATAAAGTATGTAGCTATACTTTCAAATGGTCACACTTTAAATATATCTGTGTTTATGTGAATTCTCAGCAAAAAGAAATTTAAACCGAAGATAACATCATGAATAGAATTACCCACTCTGTGAATATCTGTCAACCTCTTATTTTATCTTGTCTGTCCTTGCCTAAGGATCCATGATAAAGTGATCATGTTGACAAAGATGTAGGTTTTACATGGACTAATCAACATAAACTTCTGCTCATCAAGGCCACTCCTAGGTGTCCAATATATCAACAACAGGAACCAGTGCTGAGTCCCCGCTAAGGCACTGGTCCTCAGATCAGCCTGTCACCTATTGTCCAGGCAATGACAAATTACGTAGGACCACTTCCATCAAGAAACATTCATGTTGATCTCACTGGGATAGACACTTACTCTAGATATGGATTTCCATTCCTTTCCTTCCCATAATGTTTCTGCCTAAACCATTATTTTTAGACTTATGTAATGCTTTATTAACTGTCATGTTTTTCCACACAGCATTGATTGCACCCTCAAAACAAAACAACAAGACATGACAACAGGTAAAGCAAGATGATGACCTGATGGTCTTGGAATTTTCTGGTCTTATATTTGCCATCATACTAAAGCTGCTGGTCTAAGAAAGCATTAGAGTGACCTTCTGCAGAGTCAGTTATGATGCCAGGTAGGGCACACTACCTCAAAGCTCTGGAGTAATGTCTTCTAAGATGTAGTATGTGGTTCCTTCCATATATCCAGGATTCATGAGTTGGCTAATCAAGGGAGAAAAATGGGAGTGATCATGATCATCATGATCCTTGTGAGGTACTACCAAATCCTGGCCTTCTCGTCAGTATAGCTTTGGACTCCACTGGTCTATAAATCTTAATTTTCAAAGAAAAGAAGCTTCACTGAGGACACACCAATGCTTCTACCAGGACACATTGCAGTGATCTCCATTAACTGGAAGGAGATATTTCCTCTGGGCCAATTTGTGTTCCTCACCCAAAGAAATATAGAGGAGAAAAGTGATGGCTGTGTCTCCTGGAATAATTGATCCTGGTTTCTATGAGGGTAAGGATGAGTGCACCTGGAAGTAGGCAGTCCCCTGAGTTGCTTCCTATTATTCACATGACCTTGTAATTAAAGTCAATGAAAAACTGGAACAACTTAACACAGGATGAAATATTAATGACCCAGACTCTCCAAGAATAAAGGTTTTGCCACTCTATCAGACAAGGAGCTAAGACGAAAAATGTGTTTGCTAAAGAAAAATACTGAATAACATAGGTGGTGGAAGAAGGTCACTATAAATACCAGTCATCTGCATGTTACTAATTTCAGGGACAAGGACTATCATAGTTTCTCTGATTTTAATATGAATACACTTGTGCATATAGCAACTATTTTCTTCTCCTCTCCCACTCTTCTGTAATCTAATATAAAGTATGTTATGATATTTAACTTTTTATCTTGGTATTTAAATTATAAATCTCAAAGAGGAATGTGACTCAGCTAAATCACCCACTGATAGGTAAAAGGACCTTTCTGTTGGGAAGAGGCCTGTATATTTTGGGTGTAAGAAGAGAACTGCATTTTGTTTGGCAAGAGCATGTTTTTTCCATTGTCTTTATTTTATGATTCATCATTATCTGGAATATTTTCCATTTGTATTTTTCAACTTTTGTATATATTTTAAGTTTTTCCTTTATGGTTAGCATATTGTTGAATCTTGATGAGTTTATCTATGTGATAATATGCTAATTGATAATTTAAATATTTTATATTTAATTAGTACTCATTTCCACCAAATTTTTTACACTTTTATAGAATTTATTTATTTTTTCCTGCTTTATTCTTCATAAACAGAATTTTATCCATTTGGTGTGAAGTATAAATCCTATTTTTATTTTTCCTTAATTAGGATTAAAAATAATTATCAGCCCCTAACGCTCATGTGTGGAAGACCTGTTCTCCAGTGCAGCCATGTTCAGAGGTGGGGCTGTGGAGAAGTGATTGGATCATGAGGGCTCTGACATCATCAGTGGTTTAATCCAATGATCACTGAATGAACTGCCGAAAGGTGGTGGAGATCATACGTGATGGAGCATGATTGGAAGAAGCAAGTCACTGTGGGCATACAGGAAAAGGATATTTCTTATGTCAGGCTGTCCTCTTGTCCTCCCCCAACCCTCTGACCCCAGCTTCCCAGCCGCCATGAGCTGTACAGCTTTCTTCTACACACCCTTTCATCATGAGCCAGTTGACTGTGGAATGAACCCTCTGAAACAGTGAGCCAAAGTCCTCTGTGAGGTTGATCTTCTCAGGTAAAGGTGATGAAAAGCCGACATAGACACAGCTGTTATCAAAAAGGAAAAAAGATAACAAGTGTTGGTAAGAGTGTGGTAACAAGAGAGCTTTTGTATACTGTTTTTGGAAATGCAAATTAGTACAACCATTCTGGATAACAGTATGAAGTTCTTCTAAAAATTGACAGTAGAAGTACTGTATGATATAGCAATTCAACTTCATGTATATTCAGAGGAAATAAAATCACTATTTTGAAGAGATATCTGTACCCTCATGTTCATTACATTGATATTCACAATAGTCAAGATATGAAGCAATCTAAATGCCTGCTTATGGATGAATAAAGAAACACACATACACACAAACACATATACACAATGGAATATTATCCATCCAGGTAAAAGAAGGAAACCTTGCTTTTTTTTTTAACAAAATGGATGAACATGTAAAACAATTATAATTAAGTAAATAAGCCAGATACAGGAAGACAAATATTGTACAATCTCACTTATGTGCGAAATCAAAAAAATCAAGCTCATAGAAATAAAGAGTACAAAGACATACATGGTGCTACACATTTGTAATCTCAGTACTTGGGAAGCAGAGACAGGAGGATCACAGGTTCAAGGCAAGCCTCTGTAACTTAGTAAGGCCCTCTGCAACTTAGTGAGGTTTGGGGTGTAGTTCAGCGGTAAATGCCCCTGGGTTCAATCCCCAGTACTATAAGAAAGAGAGAGAGGAGAAGGAGAAGGAGAAGGAGAAGGAGAAGGAGAAGGAGAAGGAAA
>PVLC010036480.1:0-15776 GCA_004027655.1 Graphiurus murinus
CTCTCTCTCTCTCTCTCTCTCTCTCTCTCTCTCTCTCTCTCTCTCTCTCTCTCTCTCTGTGTCTTTGCTAGTGGTGGGAGTGCATTCTAAATGCCAGGCTTTGTCAGTGTGTCTGGAAGGTCTGTATAACCTATGTGCACTGAGTTCTTCCTGCACTTCTGTTCCTATCTAATCACTAGAAGGGTGGGTAACTGAGTCTGTCCTTTGTATAGGGACCCTCACACCCGTAGGGTGCAGTCCAACTTACAGATCCCTGCTGCTCTGTCTCTGGTGGGAGGGGTGACCCGGGTGACCTTGGTACAGGCTTAAGATGTTTGTCCCAGGTGTTCTTGCTCGTTGTTGATCCTGTGGGGATATGCAGCCTGATTATGGTGTGGAGTTCCTTAGTTGCTTATTCCACCTCAGGTCCCTGGGGGTGCAGGAGGTCAATGAAGGTCTGGGTAGCTGGCAGAATTGTGGTTGGGAAAATGGTGGCAGGCAAAATGGCAGCCGTTGGGTGGTGGCGCGCGCTGGCTCCCTTGTTCTTCCTGGGTTCTGTTCAGCTGCTCTTCTTGCCTCGTTAACCCTTCTGTTGCTTTGTTCCTCTTTCCTTCTGTCAAGAAGCTGCGTTTGAGGCTGCTTTGATTCAAGCTCTGTGGTGCAGTTGATCACTGTTCCTGCTCTGGAGAGGTGAGGTGAGATATGTTGGGTCCCGCAGGGGCTTATGCTGGTTGCCCCATGCATTCTGGTTGCTGTGGAGGGTGGGGGGATTTGCCACCTGGGTAGGATGTGGAGTTCTGGAGTTGCTTATTCCACCACCAGTTGCTGAGTTTGCAGCGGTGTTAGTAGACACCAGAGTCTGGCTGGCTGCCGAGGCTCCAAGGCCCAGTGTTGTGCCACCATGCAGTCGGGTTCCTTTGCTCTCCCTGGTCAGCTCTCTGGATTCTCTTTAGTTGTAGTTCAAATTTTCCTTTTTGGTTACATTTTTTTTTTCTTACATTAAGAAGCTACTTTCATAGCAGATTAGAGCTCACAGTGCCTGAGGAAAGGTATTTCACTCAGACGCCATCTTGAATCCCCTCTTATTTCAGGTTTTGAGTATGCGAATTTAATCTTTTATCTATAAATATATTAAATCCATTTAATCTACAAATCTATCCTTTGATCTTTTCTCATTCCAGTAGGATTTAATACATTTACTTTTTGAATTATGTGAATTTCCTCATGTGGTAAGTATTGAGTTTTCACAGCTAAAACAGCTATTATGCTAAATGTTTTTTTTTTTTTTTTATTTGTATGTAAGCATTTTTCAGTATCTGTTTGACTTTAGTTATCACGCGAAAATCTAGGTTGAGTGCTACTCTGTGTATTTTTAATACTGTCCAATGTAAAGGGAGAAAACATAAACATGGTTAAATATCTGTCAATAATCACAAGTTGCATGTGTGTGTGCTATTATAATGTAACACAATTTAAATTATTACTTGACATTCCAGAAAATATTGTAACATTAATTCATTTCTTTGTGTAAAAGCAATTTCAAAGTTAATAACTACACATATAAAGCCACAGTATACCTATAGCCAAAATGACTATAACTGTAGAAAAATACCATTAAACAAATTTAATTATGAAATTTTCTTTTGAAAATTTGAAAATTGAGAACAACATAAATTTTCATTATGCTATATCAAATGCTTTTATGTATTTGTAAAGTCTGAAAATGTAGAGAATTCATTGGTTCTTTCTTTCTGAAATTATAAGCTAATAAGACAAAAACATAATCTTTTTTATAACACATTAGCTCACTAAACAAAATGTACTAAATATGTATAAGAAATTTCTGCCTGAATGATCATTTCTAAAATCTCATAGATAAATATTTTCTGTGGCTTTTAGAATTTTTAATGACATTACTTAGAGAACATTGATCCTCATACATCCTCTATATATAAGTAATTAGTATAAATCTGTTGATGCTTAAGTGTTGAAGATTATTATTTCTTCACACATTGAAAACTAAAGCAAGAAAATATCTTACACATATTCTCTGATTTGGCATTTGTTCCAATATTAATCAACTTAGTATATTTTATTCCTGGGATAGTTTTACATTTTTCAATAACTTATGTTCTTATGTTTATATCACATGTATATGAACACACACACACACACACACACACACACACACACACATGTTCCATTCTTATTTAGTCTCATATCTACGATTCTTCCCCACTTCATAGAGTCCATGTCTTACTGTCCACAGAAGCAGCAGGATATCAGAAGCTTCACAGTCTGAAAATTTATCTTTGGCTATAAAATCACATCAAGAACCATTCTAGTTGGAGCTGTAACTGTTCATTCAACTACCCTGTTGCTACACAAAACCAAATTGCGTGTTTATATATATATATATATATATATATATATATATATATATATATATATATATGTTTATATATATATGTTTATATATATATATATGTTTATATATATATAGTTAGAAAGTTGAAAATAATAAAAATCTTCAAAAGGAAATGAATATGGTGGTGTCCATCAACAGATGAATGGATCATAAAACTGTGATATACACACATAATGGAATTTTATTCAGCCACAAAGAAAAACAAAATTATGTTATTTGCAGGAAAATGGATGGAGCATGAGAATATTAGCCAGTCTTAAAAAATGAATAGTTGCATGTTTTCTCCCATATATGGAAGCTGGGTAGAAATTGGGAAACAGTAAAACATTGGATAGCAAAGCAGAGACTCTAATGGAGGGGGAGTGATGGACAGGGTTTAGGGGATGGAAAAGGGAGGATAGAGGCAGAAAGAAGGTAAATGTTGAATTAATGCTATGTATATATATTAAATAACCAATACCAATCTCAAAGATATGTTCAGGGAAGAGGTAGGGCTGGTGGGACCCGGAAGGAAAGAATTGTGTGCATGTGTGTTCCTTACTCTATACCTCAGTATGATATATAATTATGATGCACCTATAAAATTATACACAAATTTTAAAAATTAAAAAGAGACTATGGAGAAAGATAAAGAAAAGTAAAGGAAACAAGTTAGAATGAAGATGGGAAAAATGAAGAGGGAGAGAGATTAGGCATAGGTAATATAGTGTGCATATGGCATCACACTAAAATTTTTCTTCTGTCTAACTATTCATTTCATACTAAAATTACTTATTAAAAATGATTATCAATAATAATTCTTGGTTTATTAAATTATATTTTTTATGACCAGAGTCTATTTATATCTCAAAATGATACACTAAATTGGGAAATTTAGGACCAAAAAAATAATTTCATTTGTACATTGCCATCATGAAGTTTCTTATACATTAAAGGGACAAGATGTATTAGTGTGAATCTACCATACTAATGCGAGATATGTCAGAAACCTAGGAGAATATGATGGATTGAGAAGTTTATTCATCCCAGTATAAGATTTCTGGCTGTGGGAAAAAGTATTGGGATTGGAACTTAAAGACAAACTCAGCAGCTTAACAAAAGCAATGCAGCCTAAATAAGTTTATAACATATACTATTCAAGGAAAAATAAAACAAACACAAACATACATTGCTTGGAGGATAGTGGCAACTGATAAATCCAAAGTAGATTATATAATAAATTTGCTAATATCGAATCTATTTTCAAGTATCTAGTTTTATGATGCCTTTTATATTGTAGTTCAACATATCTTGTAGACTTCAGTTGTTTAAATATTCATCTTCTTTGCAAAACATATTTCATAATTTTATGCCTCTAGAGAGTTTATTAGAAAAAATATGTGGTTTATATTATTTTTCTAATTATCTTTCCTATTTCTAAACTCTTGAAAAAGTTTCCTTCTTTTCTTGACTTTGCATACATCACTGCCAATTTCTACAGCCTATGTTCATATCTTCCATTACCTGCACAGTTTTGAGCTACTTGTTTATATTACAGTCTTTACTTGCCCCAATTGTTGAATAGTTCATTAGTTAATTTATTAATTAGCAGTAGTTCATTAGTTCCTTGTATTCATTATGTTCACAATTATCTTTATCTGTTTCCTGTTGCTATAACAGAATACTTGAGACTGGAAAATTATCCAGAAAACATAGTTTATTTATCATGCTTCTAAAAGCTGTAAATCCTAGATTGTATGACTGCATCTAGCAAAGGATTTGTGCTGTGTCATGACCTGGTAGAAAATCTGAAGGGCAAATAGACATGAGTCTAAGAGAGAAAACATGAGATTTTTGCCTCTCTTTACAACAACTACTTTCCCATTAACTAATCTGCTCTCATGAATTCCTCCTAGAATTAAACCACTAGGGAAAAAAAGCATTAATCCCTCTTATTGAGCTCCTCACCTATTAAAGCTCTCACTTTTCAAACACCTCCACAATGACAAATTTCAACATGGGTTTCAGAGAAGACAAATCACATTCAAATCATAACAACAGTATTTACTTTTTAGCTTTTAAACTAGCAACTTTTGGAAAATAAATTAATACTAATTGAACACTTTATGATATAAGTGTTATTCTTATAGTTTCCTATTTTACTATCTGATTTTATTATCCTATTAAATATTAATTTAAAAATTATCAGAGAAGTAAGTCCTTTGTGTGGGACTGCACATCTATCGGTGATTATGTTGATATCAGAAAATATATGTCAGAATCAAATAATTTTCCCTACATCTTACTGATTTTCTATTAAAAAGTATCTAAAGCTAGAATTCAAAATGCATAGAGACCCATTAATAAAGGGTTTAGGAGATATGCTTTACTAAATCTCCTAGGATTGTTATGGAAAGGGAAGAGTTCAATTGGGCAAATCTAAAAAATCTAGTACTAATTTAGAAACAAACTGGTACAAATGACAAAAGAATTTTTTCAGAGACTGTACAATAAGGATAATGCTATTTAGAAGGTTAGTGATTGGTAACCACATTTGAGCTGGCAATATTATTTCTGTATAATGGAATACATTTCACCAAGGTTAGAATAACATAAGTATATGGTCTGCTTAAAAAGAAGAGAGACACATTTGTATACCATAATATTTTGAAGTATAAACTTTACCTTTAAATCATTTTGTAAAATATTAAACCTAAATATTTTTCTCTACCAAAGGTATAACTAATAGAGATACTAAATGATTATATTACTTACTTCAGAAGACAGGAAGAAACCTGGAAATATAATACAAATATAGGAAATATACAAAGATAATTGGCAGGTATGCAAATAAAATATGAGTTGCATATGCTTCATTGCATAAAATATGGGAAATAATTCTATCCTCTTAATTGTTTTTGTGTATTAGTGTATCCATCAGTAATTTACGTAATGATAAAAACATTTGAGTGGCACTTATTATGAATTATAGAATACTGATTATTTTGAAATTCTGTTTTGTAATATAGTAAATTGTAATTACTACTTTGCAATCATTGCTCATTTCAATTCCTAACTTGCAAAAAATTAAATAAAAAATTCTTATTTTGAAACAATGAATGGATGTGTGTGTGTATAAGAAAATGAATAAAGTTCATTAGAAACCATAGTATATATTTTATTAAATCACATTTTATCCCAATTCCCAGAAATATGTTACTGAACTCAGACTCTCTATTTGAAACATTTTTTGGCCTCATAAGTACATCAAGCTCTTATTTTTAACTATCTTTTTGCATCTTTCCCATTTCTCTTTAAGGAGTCAGTCCCAAAAATATGCCTATTACATAGACAACCAAAATTACTAACCCAGATTTGAATAGGCCATACTTTGTTTCAGTTGAAAGGAAAACATTGCTAAGTAATATTCCAGATTATTATTTATTGTACTTAGAGTTAACTCAAATTTGGAATACAGTAACTTGTTTTGCAATAAAGTATTTTTTTTTCCTTCATCTTCAAAACTAACAATTTGCTTTGGGGTTTTATAAATCTCCCAGAGGATTTTTTCTTTATTGACAGCATAATTTAATCTCTTATGCTGCAATTTTCAGTAATAAAATAAAATTCAAATTACATAAATATTACCAATTAAATTCTGTTTTAAAAATAATAGGTAAATGGATTAGTCCTCAGATCAATAAAATAAAAGGGGATTCATAAAAAACAGATCCTCTGACTCCCTCACCTACATGCAAACTTTGTTACTATTTTTGAGCTAAGGAATTTATAGCAACCTCCAAAACAGAAGTTCTTTATTGTTCTCTCAGTCACCATACAGTGCTGGGATCTTTTTCTTAACTTTTCATACAGTGTCATATCAAAGAGTGGCTTTCAGATTCTAGCTCAGATGAAATGATTATGGACATCTATGCTATGTCCTAAGGATTCTATATTTAAAAATTTCTCCAAATCACTCTCATGAACAAATAGACTTGGGCACCATGATCATATATCTATTCCTTCTGTCTCCATGCTCAACTAGAACCACTTTGTGTTCATACTCTGAAAAGTTGCTTTCCCAATGCATACAGTATAAATAATGTGGAGAATAGTTAGGGGACATAACATGGCAGAGATAATGGGGAGCAGCCTTGCATGTTCCTTTGTGGCTCACTGCAACTATGAAATGGAGTTTGGCAGAACAAAGAACATTAAAGGAAAAAATTTTAAATACATCATTTTGAAGAACAGTATTTCCCCAATGCAGATTCTTCAAGACAAAAATACTTAAGTAGCATACAACAACTTAACCAAAGAAAATAGTTTCACATTATTAGTAATAAAAAGTAGTGTTAGATACAGTGCACCAGGAAAAAATGTAACAAAACTTTTGTGGCATCCCTTCCACACAGTGAATAGCTTTATATAAGTCACGGGCAAATATCAGATAGATTTAGGGACATTCAGAAACATATCTTATCACTACTTTTAAAAGATATCAATGTCATTAAAGAGAATAAAAGTCTAACAAGCTATTATAAGTAGGAGATGAAGGAGAAATAACCACTAAATGCACTATGGAATTCTCTGTAAGATGATGGTATAGAAAAGCATTGTAGGTGAAAACACTGAAGAAATTTCAATAATTTCGGTAGCTTAGTTAAATGTATTAAAAAAATGTTTAACACTCTAGTTATGAACATCTTATTGAGGTTCTGTAAGATGCTAGTACTACAGGAGCCCAGAAGAGGAATATCCAAGAAATCTCCGCACTACTTTTATAATTTTTCTGTAAGTTTGCTGCAACCACTCTAATGAACTGGTTTTAGAAAACAGCTGTTTTGTTCTCTGGAAAAGAAACTATAGCTCCTATCAAATTAGAACAAATGGTCTTCTTTAATAAAGAGAGGTATTATAGGGGAATGAGTAAAGCATATGGAATCAGGTAAAATTGTCCCAAACTTGTGGCTATTACACTTAATCGTTCTGTAAGCTCAGACAAGAGTTTTAAATTGAATAGAGCATTATTTTCCTATCTGTAAAATTGAAGTAGCCTTATATAGATTGTAAGGACACAGTGAAGATTAACTTAAATAATGTATAAAGAATCTATCTCCTGAAATTTATTTAGATTTTCAATAAATGGCAGCTACAAAATACAGCAAATACATGTTTCAAAAACTATAGGAAATTATCATAAAAATAAAAATATAATAATTATGATGTTGAAAACAAGTAGATAATGACAATAAACTACATAGTCTAGTGTCTTGAACACAGAGGCCAACAATAAATTCTCACAATGAAAAGTCATAATTAAATAAAAATACATAAGACAAACAAATTAAGTTATAATGTATGTCAATATAATGGCATACAGTAATGAGATATATAATGAGAGTAGAATGTTCCCCAGACCTCATGCTTTGGAGGCAATCATGTTGGGAGGTGGATACCCAGGAGTGTGGTACATTGTGTGTGTGTGTGTGTGTGTGTGTGTGTGTGTATGAGTGTGTCACAGCTCCATCCAGGCACAGCTCCTGACCCTTTCTGAACTTCTGTTCTCTCTCTCTCTCTCTCTCTCTCTCTCTCTCTCTCTCTCTCTCTCTCTCTCTCTCTCTCTCTCATCACCCTGGATTCGGCTTGGCAACAGGACAGGCATAAGCAGACTACTATATATACATATATATATATATGTATATATATATATATAACTGAAATCTCCAAATCAATAGGCAAATAAGTCTTCCTTTCTTTAAGTTTTGTGTGGGTGTAAGGGGTTTTATATTACACTGTCAAGAAATGCTGCCTGAAACAGAAATTGGTATCAGAAGTATGAGGTCACAGTTGTATCTAATCCTGACCACACAGAGTATAAATCTCTGGAACTTGTTTTCGAGAATGTCAGAGTTGAAAATGTCAGAGTCCTGATAGGAAGTCTGATAGTAAGGACTGTGCTCAGGAGATTTCAGAGAGTGAAGAGGATTCAATAGGAAAATGAAGTAGTGGCCAAAAATACTAAGTTCTGGCAAAGAATTTACTGGCATTTTTCCCCATGTCCTGAAACTTTGTGCGAGACCAAATTTAAACATGATAGACTTAATAATCTGGCTGAGAATACTCAAAACAGCAAAGTATCCAGACCATATTATGGTTATTAATGGCTTCTTAGTGCTGTTTATCTAAAAATTGAGAGGAGAAAGCAAAGCAGAGAGACTTTAGAGATCTGCAGTTTGGAAAAAAAAAAAAAAATTGAGACCTGGAGAGATATGATTACAAAAAACAAAACCAAACAAAAAAGTAAGATATCTGAATGGGGATGAAATGCTATGTGTAGGAAGAAAGGAATGAAATTACGTAATTTCAAAACTTTCTGGAGCCGGGCGTTGTGGCTTGTAATCCCAGCATTTGGGAGGCTGAGATTGGAGGATCTGGGTTTGCGGCCAGCCTCAGCTGCTTAGTGAGGCACTCCGCAACTTAGTGAGACCCTGCTTCAAAATAAAGAATAAAAAATAGGGCTGGGGCTGTAGCTTGGAGGTAGAATGCCCCCCAGGTTCCATCCCCAGTAACAACAACAACAACAAATAATTCTGGGCCCAATCCATAACAGGACCAAGGGTATATCATGGCAACATGTTCAAAGGTGGACATTTAAAAAATAGCACTCAAATTTGGTCCTGGAAGCCATGAATAAATAGGTCACAGTGGTGATGGCCATGATTGAAGAGAGCATAACTATCACTCCTGTTGGCAGTAGATCTAAGGTCTTACATACTCCTGACTTTGCTGGAGTGAAGGAGTCATGGACACTCCCGCTCAATATTTCAAAGTCCTGAGAATCCAGGCAATGTATGGCAAAGTAAAAAATCCTTGTAAGTAGGTCTAAAAGGGGAAATTTGTGAAACTGTGAGGGTGAAGTGGGATCTGCAAGGAACCTTTCCCCCCAAATTTATGACATGCCTGAAGCTTGAAACTTTCTCCAAGGAAAACTGCCAGATGAAGATAATTGAGCAAGACTAGAAGGGAAGTATATTGTTGGCCACATTCACCCAGGCCATCAGGGCAGGGCTGCTATAGCCTTTTGGTGGTTGCATCTCACCATTACAAGCCCCGGATGTCAGATGTAATCTGTCCATATGATAGAGCACCATGTAGCCATTTGAAATTATATTTTTAAGAATAGTTTGGGAAGGTGAGGGATACTTAGGATAATTCAATGTCAATTCACAAATTAATTCACCCAATTTGAAATACAGTTATTTCTCCAGATACAGATAGTGACATCCATATACTATCCATGTAGATTATACCATGAGTATTTTATTTCACTTGGTTAATTAACTTCCATATCTATCTTTTATTAGTTACATATCAAGGTAAATTTAGACATCAGCACAAATTTCTCACGTCTTCACATGGAAATCATTAAATATATTTGAATACTTGTTTACAGATACTTTTGCATTTGGATTTTAAATCCACATAAAATGAAAATTCTCCATCATAGATTCAATTTCTCTTTTATTTAACTTCTTTTTTGAAATAATTTTATACTTATACTATATGAAAATGGATACAAATAGTTTATGTTAATCTTTTAGTCAACCTCCCAAATACTAAAATCTCACTTGCACTTTATGATTATTATTAGTAGTAAAAAGCAAAATAGCATTGACAAAATTATGCTAAATAATCTATATATCTTTGTGTGTGTGTGTGTGTGTGTGTGTGTGTGTGTGTGTGTGTGTGTGCCTGTGTGTGTGTGTTACTGGGGATTCTACCTTTGAACTACACCCTTGTTGAGAGCCTAAGTTTCTGAGGCTGGCTGTGAAACTGCAATCCTCCTGTCTCAGCTTCCAAGTACTGGGATTATAGGCATGCACCACCATGCCTGGCTATCTATATACCTTATGAAGCTAATGTCCTTTTTCTAATCCTGGCTCCAATTCAGTGTCATCTGTTGCATTTAGCTATGTCTCTTACTCTTCTTTTATCCTTCATTTTCTTACCTGACATTCACATTCTTGGAGGGTAATGACAAGTTATTTTGTAAAATATACTTCAATTTAGTTTTGCCTGCTATTTCCTAAAGATGAAACTCGCATGTTTTAGCAATATAAACACAAAAGTGTCTCTTTTGGCGCATTGTATCAAATCAAATGTTATGGTTCCATAAGAAACTTCATAGATGCCACCTTTATCAAGTATCTTTTCATTGTAAAGATAGTTTAGAAGTAGCTAAGTGGATCTAATGTCATAACTATATCTTCTAAAATTATACTCATTTAAATGACATTATTCTATAGCTTCCATTTTACCTTAAGTGTGACACATAATTTTATTTGCTATCATCTATACCTAGTATTACTCTAATTTCATAGTTCCCTTCCTAGAATTATATTTTTGGAACTACCTAGTAACCATAATTTATAATTGATGAATCTTTTAAAATTCCAGTATACCTATTACTTTGTAAGTTCCTAAAGACAGACATAAATATGTATGATTTTTTTTTTAGTCCTCCTTCAAAATCATTTGTGTATGATGGGTACTGATAAAATTACAATGACTGTTGTACAACTTAACTAACAAATTGAAAGTGAAAATACCATCTTAAAATTTCCCTGGGATTTTTGGAGACTATTTCTAAATAGCCTGAGAAAATATTTCTCCATGAGTCCAGGCAAGGAACAACGACTATTTAAGTCAGCAAATTTGAAATTATTTTTTTCTTAACTAATTTAGAAAACAAATAGACTTGTGTTTCAGTTATATGTCTACATTTCCATTTCACACCTTTTAGATACTTGTTTTCTTAAAATGCATTATGAACAAAATGCTATTAAACAGTTATCAAGCAAGAAATGAATAGAAATAAAATCAGTGAAGTCAATTCGGCGAGATACAGTATTTTTGTTTCCTTATACTATCACACTTATTTTAGTTCAACATCTGTTCAATGACATCTCAGGCTATATTTTGGGATGTGTGACAATTTTTTTTCACAAATTCTTTACTCACAACTTAGGATGTTCCCATTAATTGTGATTTGTAAAGGAAGCATTTAACTTGGAGCAGATGCTGAGCAGCATGAGTATGGAACAATGGTAGGTACAAAATGACACATGGAATTTGCAAGTGGGCATGGATGGCCAGATGGTATTGGCATCTGAGAGATTTATTACACTAACTTGGCAATCAAACATGTGTGATCACTAACTTAACATACAAAACTGGTCCAGAAAAGTGTTTATGTTAAACAAATTTCCTCTCTAAATATCAGGTGCAGCATATTTTATTATATAGTCTCATTTCTCTTGTGAGGGATCCAGGTTTTGTAGGCTGAATCCCTTCTTTCCGGGAAAATTCCTAATCACATTTAGAATAATTCATGCCTGCATAAGCAAATTCAAATTAAATTGATACATAATCCTCCAGATATTGCAGGTGAGTAAAATAAGAGAGTAGGCAGTAATGGGTATGGTGTTACTTGGTTATCTAAATTATTACGTTGGTCTCATGCTTAACTGTGTTTAGATAGTCTCTTGGTTTTACAAACCACATTGAGCTAAAATGTTGAAAATTTCATGTCAGAAAATATAAACTTGGTTTTTGATTATATAAAAACTCTTTAGACTGTTAACTAAATCTATTTATAAAACCAAAGTATATAAAAGCATTCTCAACAGAATTACTAAGCAAAATCTTCCTGTAATTTCTTCTTTTTGCCTTCTACTTAGCTACCACTCTTTTATCCACCTCATGCACTGTCAAATACATGAAGACTTCCTAATTTCTTCTCCCATGGATGGATGCTTCATTCTTGGAGTTCCCCGGCAAACAATTAATACCTCCGTTAGAGAGCACCGTCTAAACTGCCAAAGGTACACAGTGGAGCTTGCTTGATAAGATTTGGTGGCAAGCATAAACAGTTTATAAATGATCCAACTATGGCACAATATCTTATTATTCAATTTATTATTTTGTAAAACAATAATAATAATGCCGGTTTTAAAGGAGGTTTAATTTTTAAGAAATTATGACATAATATAACCTAAGAACATAGAGAAATGGATAAATTTTATGAACAGCATTTATTGTTATTGTTAGTATATTTCTACTAGAGTATTGGTCACATTTGATGTAACTAACCTTTCTATCACTGAACATGCTACACACTACTTGGAACACACAATATGCACAAATATATATATATATATCAGAATATATATATATATATTTTATATATATATATATATAAATATTCTGATAAGTTTGTGTATGTATATGTTTGTTTGGATTGAGTTAAATAATAGTAATGATAAAATGGGAAAAAAGTGATGCTAGTTAACATAAAAGAGATCTTAGTAATCTCTGATCTGATGCTTCTTTTTAAATCATAACTTACAGATAGGAGAACTTAAGGGCTATATCAAGTTTCTTGCATTAATAGAGAATTAGATATAAATACTAGAAGTAGTTTTTCTTACACAGTTTCATAAGGCAACGAAAGAAAAAATCTAGTTCAGGAATCAAGTAGCCATTGATAGGAAAATAAATACATGTAATTATTTATATGAATTATAGTTGGATCGAGCTGGGCGTGGTGGCGCACGCTTGTAATCCCAGCATTCGGGAGGCTGAGACCAGAGGATCCGGGTTTGCGGCCATCCTCAGCTACCTAGTGAGGCACTCCGCAACTTAGTGAGACTCAGTTTCAAAATAAAGAATAAAAGATAGGTCTGGGGGTATAGCTCAGAGGTAGAATGCCCCTGAGTTCAATCCCCAGTACCGAAAAAAAAAAAAAAAAAAAAAAAAACCTGAATTATAGTTGGATCGTCTAAAAACAGACTTTAATTTTATTGAAGACTGTCAAATAAAATTGTTGTTAATTGCATTGTACAACTGCAAATCATCTACAAAACTGTAAGAACTTGGCTTTTATAGTCCATAAATTCCATCAGAGACCAGTTATCTTAGGTTTCTGTAATATGGAATATTGAGATGTTATTACAGTAATGAAAAGGATGAAATAAATCATTCACTATGACTGAGTCAAATTACTAATACTGTAATTTTTGAAAACCATCTAGCTAATGATATAAATTTTTAATCTAAAGGTGTTTTGTCTGTAGAACATCTGGATGTTCTGAAACATCTGGACTCTTCAGTTTTTATTTCAAAGTATTATAGCTTTCAAAAGTATGTTGCATGTGTCTGCATATTGGCAAAATGTTTATATGAAAAACTTGGATTTTAGTGGCTATATATATATCAGGAAGAAAATGAATTTTGTTTTTTATATGATTTTTAAAATTTGTGCATTGTAATCTATACATATTTGTTAGGTACAAGCTGATAAAGGCATATATGTACACATTTCTCATTTAACCCCTTCCCCAAAATCAAGCTAAGAAAGCAAATAACCCAATCAAAAAATGGGCAAAGGATCTAAATAGACACCTCACAAAAGAAGAAATACAATAGGCAAATAAATGTCCAACATCATTAGCAATCAGAGAGATGTAAATGAAAACTAACTTGAGATTTCACATAACTCCAATCAGAATGGCAATCATGAAAAACACGAACAACAATAAATGCTGGCGAGGGTGTGGAGAAGGGGGAACCCTAATACATTGTTGGTGGAATTGCAAATTAGTGCAACCACTTTGGAAAACAGTATGGAGGATCCTCAGACAAATGGGAATGGACCTACCATATGATCCAGCAATACCACTTCTGGGTATATACCCAAAAGAATGGAAACCAAACTATCAGACGGATTCATGTGTATCTATGTTTATAGCTGCACAATTCACAATAGCCAAACTATGGAAGCAGCCAAGATGTCCATCGACAGATGAACGGATTACAAAACTATGGAATATGTTTTTATATGATATTTTAAAAGTATATTTTCATATTCTTAAATATTTAAAGGTATTAAATATCTTAAAAATAATTTAAAAGTATTCAAATACTCATGGCACATGAAAATGTCTTTGTTATCATGGATAATGAGAAAGTCATACTATAAAGTAGTACACGTGGAACATGACCACAAAATGAAAACAAAAATAGAAAAAAATTGCCAGTGTTTCCAATCTTCCATAGTTCTATATTCCATTATAAGCATCTCACGTGGATAATTATCTTTGGTATTCAGAATGAATTAATAATAGAAGAATAATCTTTACAAGAATTTTTATAGAGAAGGAACCCAAGTCAGACGAGCTGACTAAATAAATTTCCCAATGTCATGCGCCTGGCTCCCTCATTAAAATCCAGTTCTGACTACAGAACTCATTCTCTTTGAGTAAGTATACTGAAATATTAAGCTTTTTCTTCAAGAGACCCAAAGGAGATTGTTTCACTGTCTTGTTATGTGATACCTTCCTCTATATTATGATACAGCAAGAGGGCCCCCACCAGATGTCAAGCAAATGCTAGCTAGCATGAGGCTTTGGGACTTCACAGACTCCAGAACCATGAGCTAATTAAACTACTATTCTTTATTTATTTATTTAATTTTTGTGTGGTACTGAGGATGGAACCCAGGGGCACTCTACCTCTGAGCTACACCCCCAGCCCTATTTTTTTTTAAATTCTTTATTTTGAAACAGGGTCTCACTACGTTGCAGAGTGCCTCACTAGGTAGCTGAGGCTGACCGTGAACCCAGATCCTCCGGTCTCAGCCTCCCAAATGCTGGGATTACAAGCGTGCGCCACGACGCCCGGCCTCTATATTTTATTTTTTAAAGTTTTCTTTAAGTTGAAAGCAGCGGTGCACACCTATAATCCTAGTACTTGGGAGGGTGAGATGGGAGGACTACAAGTTTATGGCTAGCCTCAGTTGTCCAAAAATAATAATAATAACAATAAATAAATAAATAAGATTAGGACTTGGAATCTAACTCAGAGGTTGAATGCTTCTGGGTTCAATCCCCAGTACTCCCCACCATACACACACAAAATAAAAACAAAAATTAATAAATGTTAAATAAAAAGGTTTCTTTATCTGACTTTTTTAAGCAAAAATGTTAGAAAAAATTTCTATAATGATTCATTTTAAAATTAAGTTGACTGTCGAGCCGGGCGTGGTGGCGCACGCTTGTAATCCCAGCATTTGGGAGGCTGAGACCGGAGGATCCGGGTTCGCGGCCAGCCTCAGCTACCTAGTGAGGTACTCCGCAACTTAGTGAGACTCGGTTTCAAAATAAAGAATAAAAAATAGGGCTGGGGGTATAGCTCGGAGGTAGAACGCCCCTGAGTTCAATCCCCAGTACCGCAAAAAAAAAAAAAAAAAAAAAAAAAAAAAAAAAAAAAAAAAAAAAAAAAAAAAAAAAAAAAAAAAAAAAAAAAAAAAAAAAAAAAAAAAAAAAAA
>PVLC010036481.1:0-15769 GCA_004027655.1 Graphiurus murinus
GAATTCTAGAATTGACACTTTAAATGAAATTCTATATTATTCAAATCAATCTTTTGAAATTATATATAAACTAAACTAATGAATTTGCAAAGTTATCATGTGGTCTCTCTATTTACAATCATTAGAATTTATGCTGTTCTCAGAAATTATATCTTATTACGTGGCTTATTTTTCTTTAATGCTAAAGGTGTTACCTAATTATGCCATAATTACATGTAATTTATCAAATAGAAATAAAGACAAAACCAGTAATCAGAGACTCTTCTTCCATTCATAGATATTCATTGAAGGTGTATCGTGTAATTAGTTTACCAATGTTTACTCTAGAACAAGTAGAATAAAATTGTCATCACTTTTCCTTTCATCCTCTGACAGCACACTTGGAATTTATTTGCATAGCTTCACAATGGAAGTCATTACCCTCATCACACATCCACTGGCAATGGGAAAGGGATGTTTATAAAGAGGGTAGAGACAAGAAAATGGATTTATTGCTGAATGAAAGAGTTCAAAGTTTCTATTATTTTTGAGGGGAGCAACATGTGAACTTGGAACTTTTGTGATTTCAAGTATAGCCAGTTCCCAAGAAGACAAATTCTATTTACTCACACATATAACAAAGTAAGGAGTACTGATACTCAATTTACAAAGATGGCCAAAAACTAGTGTTAGAAATGTATTTCCTAGCCAGGCGTGGTGGCGCACGCTTGTAATCCCAGTACTTAGGAGGCTGAGACAGGAGGATCCGGATTCCTGGCCAGCCTCAGCTACCTAGTGAGGCACTCCGCAACTTAGTGAGACTCGGTTTCAAAATAAAGAATATAAAATAGGCGTGGGGGTGTATCTCAGAGGTAGAATGCTCTTGAGTTCAATTCTCAGTACCGCTAAAATTATATATATAAATATATGTTTCTTCCCCTATCCAAAACAATGAATGGGTTAAGGTTGGGCAGGTTTTTTTTTTTTTTTTGCAGATGATATATTTATATTTCTTCCCTTCTCCATCGTGATGGGGTGCGGGCAGGTAGACTGGGGGAGTAGGGATTGCTTGTTTCCCCAACCCAAATCTTTTAAGAGGCACTGCATAAAAACTTCCCAGAGATCCAGATATTTGTATTTGTGGGTTCGAGAACACTGAGGCAGAAGCATAAGCTCTCTACCAAGTAACTGAATGAAAAAATCTATTTGGGAAGTAACTACAGTAACTACATGCACCAACTATTTCCCAAGATATGCATATCTAGTCTTGCTCCTTGCGAGACTGTTACATTCATCTAGATTAAACACATTTAATACAAGTGAAGTAGCTTCCCAATTTGTGACTCTCTAAGTGGTGGAGTTTAGGCTAACACTTTTTCACTTATCCATCTCCTCATCTCAATCCTTTCTCCATTCTTGATTTTCTGGAGTAACATTCCTTTGAATTTATAGTGGTTAATAGCGTAGGTATTGGGGTCAGACATGAATAGGAAACATGTACACCTGTTGATTTAGTATGAGGAATCGGCTCACATAATTACAGGAACTGGGAAGACCTCTATCTGCAGGCTGCAGGCTGGAGACCCAGGAAAGCTGATAGTGTCATTCAGTCGGAGTCTGAAGGCTAGAAAACCAGGGGAGGCACTGGTGCAAGTTTTAGTTTAAGTCAAGGCAAAGATGAGATGAGATAAGTGCTCAAGGTCTGAGCCAGAAGAAAAAAAGGACAAATTTCTCCTTTGTCTGATCTTGTTCTATTAAGGCCCTTAATGGATTTGATTATGCTCATCCACACTGGGCAAGGCCATTGGCTTTACTCAGGCTAGCAATTCAAATACTAATTTCTTTCAGAAACACCTGAGCAACCATGCCAAGAAACAATGTTTATTTGGACATGAATGGCTCAGTCAAACTCACCCATTACAACCATTCCATCTCTAAAGGAGTTGTCATTACATTTCATTGGCAACTGTCACCCCCCTATGTTTTAGGACATGTAGTAAGTGCTTTTTCCCAGAGTTAATCTTTCCTGTGACTCTAAAAGAATGGTACTATGATTCCTGATACTTATAGGAAATTGTGGATCAAAGAAGTTATATACCTTGCTTATGTTTACATGCCTAGTAATAGCAAAAACACACACTGTCTTACTCCAAAACCTATTATCTTTGCATTACAGAATGATTTCTATGATTACTCAAGCATATTAAGTTTTATCCCTAGGTAGAGATGATTTAAAAAGTGAGCATTTCTCTACAAGAAATAACATACTGATATCATACTCGTACTCATAGCTTTCCAAAAGGAAAGGGGCAGGGATATAAAAACATAGAAAGCAATACAACTTTGGTCCATTTCATTTTATGGTCAAGTAGCTACATTGTTATATATCTTTAATATTTAAACACAAACGAAATATATAGGGCATCCAATATTCCCACACTTGGAAAGAACATGTAAACAATTTATCTGACTTCTATCCTATCATTAATCTGCTGTTATATTTTTATTTTATTTTATATAATAATTGTTGCCTTGTAAACATACATCTTTGTTAGGTACAGGCTGATAAAGGCATACATGCATACATTTCTCATTTAACCCCTTCCCCAATTCCCACCCCATTCCCTCGCCCTCCCTCCTTCTCAAGTTCAGTTTAGTGATTGACCTTGATATATTTGTGAAAGTACATCATGTGCATTAGGGTATCCCCCCTGCCCCATCCATCCCCTTCAGTTAAGTCAACTTCTCCACTTATCAAGGATTGAGGGTCTCTCCCTTTTCAACTGGAGAACCTCTTATGCCCCATCTTCTCCCTAGCATCCACATATTAGAGAGAACATATGCTGTTTTACTCTTTGTGACTTGCTAATCTCACTTAACATAATGTTTTCCAGTTGCATCCATTTCCGGGAAATAACATGATTTTGTTCTTCTTTATGGCTGAGTAAAATTCCATTGTGTACATATCCCATAGTTTTGTAATCCAGTCATCTGTCGATGGACATCTTGGCTGCTTCCATAGTTTGGCAATTGTGAATTGTGCAGCTATAAACATAGATACACATGTGTTGGTCTGATAGTTGGTTTCCATTCTTTTGGGTAGATACCCAGAAGTGGTATTGCTGGATCATATGGTAGCTTCATTCCCATTCCTCTGAGGATCCTCCATACTGTTTTCCAAAGTGGTTGCACTAATTTACAACCCCACCAACAATGTATTAGGGTTCCTACTTCTCCACACCCTCACCAGCATTTGTTGTTGTTTGTGTTCTTGATGATTGCCATTCTGATTGGAGTTAGATGAAATCTCAAGGTAGTTTTGATTTGCATCTCTCTGATTGCTAATGATGTGGAACATTTACTCATAAATTTATTGGCCATTTGTATTTCTTCTTTTGTGAAGTGTCTATTTAGTCCCTTTTTGCAATGTCATCCTAATAGCTGAGTCTTGAGCATGGCTCGGCCCACTGGAATCTTGCAAGGCAGGCAATTCCAAAAGAAGGAACACGTGGCATTTCCCACTTTGCATTATTATATTCTGGAAATTTGGGGTGCTTTGGGTTTTGCTTTCACATTAATTATAAAGAAAAATTTCTTAGAGACACAGGATGGCTAAATGGATTGAGAAAGAACAATGCCTCAGCTCATCTCAGAGATATTCATTAACCCTCTAAAAACATCAAGAATTGAACTTTGCAAGCTTAGCTACAAATCAAAGGAACTTAGGTCTACTATTTTTTATCTGTGAATAAAGAAAGCTTTAAGACAGATAGTTTCTCTCTCTCTGAAACACCTCCCCCTTGTCTTCACCACATATCTAGCTGCCTGACAGGAGCTGAGCAAATAGTGAAGATTTAATCTAATGAATAGAGTTTCCTCTCCATCGTTAACCTTTAACACTGTTTTCATACTAAAAGAATTTTTATATATGTATTGTATTCTGTTACCTTTACTGTTTTCTTAATCCCATCAAATACTATGTGAAATAGCTTTTCTAGTTAAAGATGTACCCACTCAACTTTAGAAACAACAAGTCTGTAAAAATTCCTGCCGCGTTGTAAAAAAGAGTATAAGAAATGGTGGCTGACATGAATTAAACAGATACATTTCAACACTGCATTGGGTGTGAGCGTAATCTCCTGACCTCATCTTGATCCCCACCTAACGAGGGACCCCCAACACTGTTGCCTCAAGGGCTGGCTTCCAACACCTTTTCCCATTTTTTGATTGGGTTATTTGTTTTCTTAGCTATTTGTTAAGTTCTCTGTATATCTTAGATATTAGTCCTCTATCAGAAGAGTAGCTGGCAAAAATTTTCTCCCACTCTGTGGGCTCTCTGTTGAGGCTCATGATAGTTTCCTTTGCTGCACAGAAGCTCTTCAGTTTAATGTAATCCTATGTATTGATCTTCCTTTGAGTTGCTTGTACTTTTGGGGTCTTGGTGGGTCCTATGCCCTCTTCAAAGAGCTGCAAGGTCTCTGGCCTAACTTCCAGGTCTTTGATCCACCTTGAGTTGACCCTTGTGCAGGGTGAGAAAGTGGGATTTATTTCCATTTTCCTGCATATGGTTAACCAGTTTCGCCAACATCATTTATTAAAGAGGCTGTCTTTTTTCCAGTGTATATTTTTGGCTCCTTTGTCAAAAATTAGTTGACTGTAAACCTGTGGGTCTGTTTCTGAGTCTTCTATTCTGCTCCATTGGTCTATGTGTCTGTTTTTGTGCCAATACCATGCTGTTTTTATTACTGTTGCTTTGTAGTAGAGTTTGAAGTCAGGTATTGTGATACCTCCTGCATGGTTCTTGTTGCTAAGGACTACTTTGGCTATCCTAAGATTTTTGTTGTTACAAATAAATTTAAGAACTGATTTTTCTATGTCTGTGAGGAGTGACCTTGGTAATTTCATGTGTATTGCATTGACTGTGTGGATCGCTTTTGGGAGAATGGCCATTTTGATGATATTTATTCTGCCTATCCAAGAGCATCGTTGATCTTTCCATTTTCTAAGGTCTTCAACACTTTCTTTTTTCAACTTTTTATAGTTTTCCTTATAGAGGTCTTTTACCTCCTTGGTTAGGTTTATCCCTAAGTATTTTATTTTTTGAATGTTATTGTGAGTGGAATTGTTTTTTGGATATCTTTTTCAGTGGATTTATGGTAGGCATACAGAAAACCTTCTGATGTTTTAAGATTGATTTTGTATCCAGACACTTTGCTGAATTTGTTGATAAGTTTTTTGGTTGAGTTTGTTGGTCTTCTAAGTATAGTATCATGTCATCTGCAAAAAGGGATAGTTCTAGTTCTTCTTTCCCTATTTTTACCCCTTTGATTTCCTTCTCTTTCCTTATTGCTCTGGCTAGAGTCTTAAGTACTATATTTAACAGAAGAGGTGATAATGGACATCATTGTCTTGTTCCTGTTTTTAGTGGGAACTCTTGCAGTTTTTTTCCAATTAATATGGTGTTGGCTGTGGGCATATTATATATTGCCTTTATGATGTTGAGGTACGTTCCTTCTATTCCAATTCTATGAAGTGCTTTTAGCATGAATGGGTGTTGGATCTTGTCAAATGCTTTTTCAGCATCAATTGAGATGATCATGTGATTTTTGTCTTTGATTCTGTTTATGTGATGTATTACATGGATTGTTTTTTATATGTAGAACCAGGCTTGCATCCCTGGGATAAACCCAACTTGGTCATGGTGTATAATTTTCTTGATGTGGTTTTGAATGCGCATTGCTAGTATCTTGTTTAGCAGTTTTGCATCTAACTTAATCAATGATGTACGCCTATAGATTTCTTTTCTTGAGCTGTCTTTATTTGGGTTCTGTATTAATGTGACATTGGCTTCACAGAATGTGTTTGGGAGGGTCCTGTATCTTTCTATTTCTTGGAATAGTTTGAGCAGTATTAGGATTAGCTCTTCTAAAAATGTTTTATAGAATTCACTTAGAAAACCATCTGGCCCTGGGATTTTGTTTGATGGTAAACTCTTTATTGCTGTTTCTATCACTTTGATTGATATCGGTAGGTTTAAGTTTTCTATATCTTCTTGACTCAATTTAGGAAGGATATATGTGCCTAGAAATTTGTCAATTTCTTCTAGATTTTCCATTTTTTTGGAGCATAGTTTTTCAAAATAGTTTCTGATGATCCTCTGTATTTTCATACTGTCAGTGGTAATATCACCTTTTTCATCCCTTATTTTGGTAATTGGGGTTGATTCTTTCTTTTGATTAGGTTGGCCAATGGTTTATCTATCTTGTTTATTTTTTCAAGCAACCAATTTTTGTTTTTGTTGATTTTTCTGTATTATCTTTTCATTCTCTACTTCATTAATTTCTGCTCTGATTTTCATAATTTCCTGTCTTAAACTAGCTTTTGGTTTGGACTGTTCTTGTTTTTTGAGTGCTTTGAGCTGTGTCATTAGGTTATT
Organism: Graphiurus murinus; assembly: GCA_004027655.1. NCBI lineage: Eukaryota > Metazoa > Chordata > Mammalia > Rodentia > Gliridae > Graphiurus > Graphiurus murinus. The sequence continues at coordinate 6,416 of PVLC010036481.1, forward strand.
TATTTGGTGATTTTCTGTTCTTCTTATGTGGGCACTCAGTGCTATAAATTTTCCTCTTAGTAGTGCTTTCAAAGTGTCCCTGAGGTTTTGATATGTTGTGTCTCTGTTTTCATTGGTTTCTAGGAATTTTTTAATTTCTCCTCTTACTTCTTCTATGACCCAATCCTCATTCAGCAATATGGTGTTCAGTTTCCATGTGTTTCCATGGTTACTTTGGGTCTTCTTAGAGTTGATTTCTAGTTTCACTCCATTGTGATCTGAAAAGATGCAGGGAATTATGGTACATTTTTTGAATTTGCAGTGCTTACTTTGTGACCTAGAATGTGGTCTATTTTGGAGAAGGTTTCATGTGCAGCTGAGAAAAATGTGAATTCAGCTGTAGTTGGGTGAAAGAGTCTATATGTGTCTAATAGGTCCATTTGGTTTATGGTATTCTTTAGGTTTGCAGTGTCTCTACTGAACTTTTGTTTAGAAGATCGGTCTAGAGATGTAAGAGGAGTATTGAAGTATCCCAATATTAGTGTATTGGGATCTATGTGTGTCTTTATATCATACAGAGTTTGTTTTATGAAAGTGGCTGCACCTACGTTTGGGGCATAGATGTTGATAATTGTTATTTCCTCTTGCTGGATTGTTCCTTTTAATAGTAAAAAATGACCTGCTTTGTCTCTTCTGGTGATCTTAGGCTTGAAGTCTAATTTATCTGATATCATGGTTGCTACTCCTGGTTTTCTTCGGGTTCCATTGGCATGGATTAACTTACCCCAGCCCTTTACCTTTAGTTTGTGGGAATCTTTGCTTGTAAGGTGTGTTTCTTGCATGCAGCATATAGATGGATTCTGGGTTTCGATCCATTTTGCCACCTTGTGCCTTTTTATTGAGGAGTTGAGACCATTTATATTCAGTGTGATTATTGAGAGATGACTTTTAATTCCTAACATTTTGAGTTTTGACTTCTGTTTTCGGTGGTGTTTATTCTTCTTTGCTTAGTTGTTTGCTCCGTGGAAATTATTGTTTCTCTGATTCTGACGTTTACTGGTTAGTTCTTCTTTGTAGTTAATCTCTTTGAGTATTTTCTCTAATGCTGGTTTGGAAGACATAAATTCTTCCAGTTTCTGTTTGTCATGGAAGGTTTTTATATCCCAGTCAATTTTGAGAGAGAGTTTTGCTATATAGGAAAATCTTGGCTGCAAGTTATTTTCTTTCAGAGTTTGGAATATGTTACTCTAGCCCCTCCTGGCTTTCAAGACTTAATTTGGGAGGTCTGGAGTGATTCTAATTGGTTTGCCTCTAAATATCACTTGGCCTTTTACTTTTGTTGCCTTTAGAATTCTCTCCTTAGCCTCTATGTTAGTCAACTTGATTATTATGTGGCATGGTGAACCTCTTCTCTAGTCTTGTCTTGAGGGAGTTCTATATGTTTCCTCTACCTATGTGTCAACTTCTCTTTCTGTGTTTGGAAAATTCGCTGATATTACTTCTTGAAAAGATTGATTATTCCATATGCTTCAACTTCTAATCCCTCTTCTATGCTTATTATTATTAGGTTAGTTCTTTTAAAATTGGCCCAGATCTCATTGATGCCCAATTCATACTGTCGAATTTTTTTTTTATATTTTGGACTAAAGATTCATTTTTGGAATGGTCATCTTCTAAGAGTGATATTCTATTTTCCATGTGGTCTAATCTACTCTTTATTCTTTGTATCGATGCCTTCATTTCAGTTATTTCTTCTTTCACATCCTTCAATGCTTCTCTTTGATTCCTGTTCAGGGTGTCAGATTTTTTGTTCATTTGTTCCTTTATTTTTTCCAATTCTCCCTACATTCTTTCCACAAATCCTGTATTGTTTCTAGTATTAAAGATCTGAATTGTTCTTCTGGTAATCTCTGCCATTCTGGGTTGGGGAGATCTGTTATTGAGGGGTTGTGGTGGCTCATTGTTTCTTTCCCATTTTTCCTTCCCATGGTTCCCCTGTTCTTAAATTTATATCTTTGCTGTTCTTGCAGGTTTTCTCATCCAATCTCTACAGTGGCAGTTTAGAGGTGTCTGCTGGTATATCCAGGAACAGGTTGTGTTCAGTGGTAATGCTTGATTGAGAAGTCACAGTGAAGAATAAAAGAATAGGACAAAGTATAGGATATGGTCCAGTGGAACAAGAAGTTGAGTGTGTTGAGGTCATATATTGTAAGATTAGAGATGGTAGATATGTTGCGGGATTCTGGTAGTCAATGTAGAGTTTTGAGTTTGGTAGTATGAGATGGTCTTGATATTAGACAGGAAAAAAAGCAAAAAGAAAGGTGAGGAGAAAAGTGTTGAGGATAAGAATATAGATGGGAGAGAGGGAAGGAAGTTTGTAAAAGGGATAAGGAAGAGATTCAACAAACTAAGCAAGATATAACAAAGCAGCCAATTATCCAAACAAACATAAATAAAACAAGGCAATGCAAAACAAAAACAGAGTAAAGACAGTTAAACATAACACTAAAGATAAATAAATATGTAAATAAATAAATAAATCCAAAACCAAAAACAACAAGAAGGAACAAAAACAAAAACTCTGCTAGTTCGTAAGTACAGAGCTTAAATTTTCAAGTGTGTCTCTGTTTTTTTGTTGTTGTTGTTCTGTCAGTGCAGGCAGAGAATTCCACTGATGTCTCTCCTGCTGCAAGCTTGTGTCTCTGAGCTCTCCACAGGGCCTATCTGCATCTCTCTCTCTGCCTTTGCTGGTGGTTGGAATGCAGTCTAAATGCCAGGCATTTTCAGTGTGCCTGGAATTTCTGCATGCCCTATGTGCACTGGGTTCTTCCCGCACTTCTGTTCCTATCTAATCACTAGAAGGGTGGGTGACTGAGTCTGTCCTTTGTATAGGGGCCCCCACACCCTGGGGGTGCAATCCAACTTACAGATCCCTGCTGCTCTGGCTCCAGTGGGAGGTGTGAGCTGGGTGACCTCAGCGCAGGCTTAAGATGGTTGTCCCAGGTGTTCTTGATCACTGTTGATCCTGTGGGTATATGCTGCTTGATTACGGTGTGGAGTTCCATAGTTGCTTACTCCACCTCTGTTTGCTGGGAGCACAGGAGGTCAATGATGGTCTGAGTAGCTGGCAGAATCGTGGCTGGGAAAGTGGTGGCACACAAAATGGCAGTCGCTGGTTTGCAGCGCACGCTGGCTCCCCTGTTCTCCCTGGGTTCTGTTCAATTGCTCTCGTTGCCTTGTTCACTCTTCTGCCACTTTGTTCCTCTTTCCTTCTGTGAAGAAGCTGCATTTGTGGCAGTTTAGATTCAAGCACTATGGTGCAGTTGGTTGCTGCTCTGGAGGGAAAGATGAGCTGGGGTGGTCCCGAGGGGGCTTATGATGGTCACCCCACACGTTCTGGTCATTGAGGAAAGTACGGGGATCCACCGTCTGGGTAGAATGAGGAGTTCTGGAGTCACTTTCTCCATGCCTGGTCGCTGAATGTGCAACAGTGTTGGTTGGTAGACCTTAATGGCCGCCGCCGCTCCACAGCTTGGAGCCACCGCCATGCGTTTGGGCTCCTTTGCTATCCCTGTTCAGCTCTCTGGGTTTTCTTTTTAGTTGTAGTTCAAATTTTGCTTTTTTGTCGCTTTTATTTTTCTTCTGTTAAGAAGCTACTTTTATAGCAGATTTGATTTGAGCTCACAGTGCTTAAGACCAGGTTTTTCGCTCAGACACCATCTTGAATCTCTGATCTGTTATATGTTATTAAACAGACAAGTTAATATCAAGTAAACTATTAACCCAATGAAGAATCTTTTAAATATTTAATTCCTAGTCAGTTTTGCTTTTTAGGTTTTCCCCTGACAATCCCATGGCTAAAAGTTTCCACATACTAATTTTGGAATTTTATCTTTGGGAAACAATTCCTTAGATCATTCTTATTAGTTTTTCATTCAACATTGTTGATTAAGTTTTGAGTAGAAACTTAAACAGATGCCAAAGAATGTTTAAAATGATATTTAAAAATTAAACAGGCCATAGTCTATGCACTGTTTATATGCTAAGGACAAAAAAATTAACATTTCTTACTGTGGTTATCAGATATTTTTTCCCAGAAGGAATATGAATTAAGGGGTTTTTATCCTACATTTCAAAATCAAGACTAAATACATAGTTGTTGGGCTTGAAGATTGAATGTAATATTCTTCTGCCCCTCAGGGAGCTATCAGTTGCCTATCTCTCATAGGTAGAACTAAGCTTTTTTCTTAGTTTCTATAAATATTAGAAATATAGAGCATACAAATATAACAAAAACTTGTATATAGAGAAGTTATATTATGCCATTAATTGTTATTTCCAATCTACATTTTTCTGCTACCTAAATTATACATGCATTTGAAACTGCACTACTGTGAATGTTCGTGGAGTAAACATCTAGGTAACTCATCTGTGATATGCATATTGCATGTGATAGCATTCTGTACCCTTGATCTGCATAGTACAATATGTTACATTAGACTAATATCTATAATATTTATCCTCATCCATCTAAGTTTCCTTAAGATAACACTTTTTGAATTTTGAAATTTTACATCTTTGTTAAAATTGACCATGATTATTTTATTGTTCAGCATCAACAAGAAAGAAGGCAGAATAAACCAATAAATCTGAGTGTTCTTTACAGGAATCAATATGGACTTAAGTCCAGTGCAATTCATGTCTCATGCCTTTTTTTAATATTCCCTTTTTTGCTATTAACAAACAATCTAAACACATTTCTATACTTTCCTATTAATTTCATAATTCTTTTCCATTTGTATTGACCAGAACAGTATAGGGACAGGGGAGGATGGGGGAGGCTGGGACTTATAGGAGATCTGGGATAAGACTGCTTATCCCAGATAAGATTAGTTATTATACCATAACTAATCGAGGAATCAGATTTCCATGTGAATGTTTTCTAAGATTTAAAGAAGGTAGAAATATTGCTATGGATAGATGGTAATTTTCACAGTTGCATAAAACTAGTGTTTTATTTAGGAGTTTTTTTTTCCTTTATATATTTAGGATAATGTATTTACATTTAAAAATTCTCTCCTTTCAATACTCATGCTTCAATTTTAGCTCCCTTTCTTCAGAAGTAGAAGGAAATGACTGCATTTTGTTTCTGATTTCCCTTTGGATTAAGAAATTCTGTACACATCAGGAATTTAAATCCCCAAATGTTACTGATTTAGTTCAACACTGAATAAGGAAGGCCATGATGCAGCTGGGTGGAGTTAGATGGGCAAATGCTATTTTCTTCTCTTTCTGGACCACAGAGTATTGGACTTATGCTTTTTTTCTTGATGTCTAGAACAACTTGTGGTCCAGGCCCTCTCAAGTTAGCACTCCAGCAGATAAGCAAGAGAAAACCAACAAATGCAGGGAATGCCACATACTCATTATCTCACTTTTGTTTCTGATTTTTGTCCCGCTTCTTCTGGGAGCATAAACTGTATTATTTTTACGAACCTCAGAAATAACATAATTGGTTGGAATGGGAATCAGAAGTTTATCTTACTCCTTATGGATTCCTGTCCCCCAGATTGAAGTCAAGGTTAAAATAACTCAGTGGTGATCATTATATTGCCTATGACTATCTATACAAGGTAGAAATGGTCTCATAAGCAGTTTTGCAGGCAAGAAAAATATAGGCTGCGTAAGTTGCTCCCTCAACCTTTTTGTGATATGATTACAAAGTGAGAACTTTGTCTTTATTTCTTACATATGTTTATAGCAAGTAAAATGAGGGAGCGAAACCATTTTATGGACTCTGTTGTATGAAGTGCAGTCTTCCTCAGAGTTCTGTATTTCCTGGATGAGATTAGGAGGGAAAAAAATCTACTCATGCTCAAGTTTAATGTTAGTGTTCAGGCTCATTCATTTTCTAGCCATATTTTGTATCTTTGAGGGGTATTTTACCATTATTTACTGAGCCCCTCCAATTTTGAGCTCCTTTTATTTTTCCCTATGAAGCATTACTTAGAAATATAATGCTTTTATATAATGTATTTATAAAGCTTACCACATTCAAACACATTATCCTGTCCATCATCTTGCACAGTTACCTGAACTGTGTGTTAAGACCTCCTAAAGTATATTTTGTTAGCAAAATTTTATATTTAATATTATTAACTGTAGTTCCCATGATGTATGTTGGCTGTGTAGATTTATTCATCTACACAACTGCACAGTTGTACCCTTTGACCTGCTTCCACTCATTTCCTTCCTCTCCTCACTGTTGGCGATTACTGTTCTGTTTCTATGTATTTGGCTCTTTATTTTTTTTTTAAGATTCCACACATAAGTGAGATCATGCAACATTTTTCTTAGTGTCCTTGGCTTATGCCACAATATAATGTCCTATGAATTTATCTTTATTACTGCAAATGACAGTAGCTCCTTTTCAATGCTGAATAATATTCCATAGTGTATGTGTGTGCATGTATCAAAATATTCTTATTCCTTTCTTCTGCTGATGGGCACTTCTATTATTTTCACTTCTTGGCTATGGGAATAATTTCGCAATAAATATTAGTGCATATATCCATACATGGTGCTGATTTTATTTCTCTTGGCTATCTACCCAGCAAACAGATTGCTATGTACAAACAATTGGAAAGATATCCCAAGTTCATAGATTAGAATATTAAATATTATGAAAATTCCCATACTACTTAAAAAGATATGCACATTCAACACAACCACTATCAAAATTGCATTATAATATTTCACAGAATAGAAGAAGCTATTCTAAAATTCATATAGAACTACAAAAGGCAAAAAACTTTGAGAAAATTAAAGTTAGGTACTACTTTCTAACTTCAAATTATTATTATTATTATTATTATTATTATTATTATTATTATTATTTGTGGTACTGGGGATTGAACTCAGGGGCATTCTACCTCTGAGCTATACCCCCAGCCCTATTTTTTTTTTATTCTTTATTTTGAAACCGAGTCTCACTAAGTTGCGGAGTGCCTCACTAGGTAGGTGAGGCTGGCCACGAACCTGGATCCTCTGGTCTCAGCCTCCCGAATGCTGGGATTACAGGCGTGCACCACCTCGCCCGGCTTCTAACTTCAAATTATATTACAAAGCTATATTAATAAAATCATATGTTACTTGAATAAAAACTAGACACATAGGCCAATGAAACAACAAAATGGAGAGCCTGGAAATAAACTGAAGCATAAACAACCAAGTAATTTTCAACAGGGACAAAAAGACACAATGGGGAAAAGATAGTCTTTTTAATAAGTAGGTTGGGGAAACTGAATCCTTATGTTAAATCCTAAACAAAAATCAACTCAAAATATATTAAAGATGTACACATAGGAACTGCAACCATAAAACTCCTAGAAAAGAACATAGGAAAAATGCTCCTTGATTTTGGCATTAGCAATGGTTCTCTTGGATATAACATCAAAAACTCAAGCAACAAAAGTGAAAATAGACAAGTGGGATTACATCAAACTAAAAAGCTTCTGCACAGCAAAGAAAAATACCAACAAAACAGCAAAGAAACCTGTAGATTGGAACAAAATATTTGTGAGCCATATATCTGATGAGAAATTTATTACTAATAGTCTATATGAAACTCAGACAACTCAACAGGAAGAAAAACAATTATCTAATTTAAAAATGGGCAAGATAATCTGAATAGATTTTTTTTTCAAAGAAAATGTAAAAATGACCAAAAGTCACATAGAAAAGTACTCAACCTCATTAACCCCCATGGAAATGCAAATCAAAATAAGAAACATCATCTCACACCTGTTATAGTGGTTATTATCAGAAAGAAAAATTGCAAGTGTTAGAAGAAAAGGGCACCCTTGTATGCTGTTGGTGGGAATGCAAATTGGTATAGCCATTATGGGAAACTCTATGGAGATTCCTCAAGAAATTAAAAAAATCTCTAACATATTAGCTCTTTGTAAACAAGGCACTTAGAAATTTGTTTCTTGGGTCACTGAGAAAATCCTATGTCTCAGTTTTAAGCTATTCTAGAGCAAAGCTTTCTACATTGCTTTCCATTTCTCTTTCACTGTGCCTATTTAGGTAGCTCTTTGAAATAGATCTTGTGCTGCTGCTTATTATTATTATTATTATTATTATTATTATTATTATTATTACTATTATTATTATTAATCTTGAAAGTCTTGTGAGACCATCCCAGATCAAAATTTTTATCTTTTTATTGTTTAATATAAAATGTCATTTTTATTGTATCCATTGTTTTCCAGATGTTTTTCTGAGAGTATTAAAGTAGAGGTCAGGAGGAGATAGGAGTATGGTTGAAGAGAGAATGGAGGTAGAGGAGTGAGAGACAATGAATCTAGCCAATTCTGAACTTTGTTCTCAAGGAGACTCAAAAATGAGGATATAATTGAATTAGAATGTGTGGTCAAGAAACATTTTTTCTTTTAAGGGATTTGTTAAGAAAAGGGAACTTAAATGTGTGTAAGTCAATGGGAATGATCCAGGAAAGATTTTTAAAAAAAGGCTTGTGTAGGAAGGAAAAGGGGGAAGTAGGAATAATGTCCTTGAATAGGTGAAGATGGTCTAGGACAACAGTGATGGTGCTGTGCTCAGACAGGGTGGCAGTTCATCCAAAGCATCTGGAGAAAATAAGAGCAGAGTGTTTGAGGGTGGTTCACTTATATCCCTTCTGTTCCTCTTACCATGATGTATTTTTATTATAATTTTTCTTTGATTTGGTTGCCCTTATAACTCTAAATAATAATGCTATCAAACTTGGAATTTTGATATTTTGTCCTGAAGATGTTACTAAGCCTTTTATGCATTGGACATGGGTTAAAGTTAAGGGTTCAAAACAATATACATGGCACACATTTTTATTTTTTTAAATTTTTTTATTGTAGTAATTGGTGCAATATAGCATACATCTTTGTTAAGTACAAGTTGTTAACAACATATTTGCACACAATTCTCATTTGACCCCTTCCCCAATTCCCACCCTGTTCCCTCCCCCTCCTTCCCCCTCAGGTTCAGTTCAGTGAGTGACCTTGATATGATTGTGTAAGTACATCATGTGCCTTAGGGTGTCCCTCTGCCCCATGCATCCACTACAATTAAATCAACTTCTTTGCTTATCAAGGGTCTCTCCTTTTCATCTGGAAACCCTACTATGCCCCATCTTCTCCCTAGCATCTGCATATTAGGGAGAACATATGCTTCTTTACTCTTTGTGACTGACTAATCTCACTTAACATAATGTTTTCCAGTTGCATCCATTTCCCTGCAAAGAACATGATTTTGTTCTTCTTTATGGCTGAGTAAAATTCCATTGTGTACATATCCCATAGTTTTGTAATCCATTCATCT
>PVLC010036482.1:0-15775 GCA_004027655.1 Graphiurus murinus
GGTGGCGCACGCTTGTAATCCCAGCATTCGGGAGGCTGAGACCGGAGGATCCGGGTTCGCGGCCAGCCTCAGCTACCTAGTGAGGCACTCCGCAATTTAGTGAGACTCGGTTTCAAAATAAAGAATAAAAAATGGGGCTGGGGGTATAGCTCGGAGGTAGAATGCCCCTGAGTTCAATCCCCAGTACCGCCAAAAAAAACAAAAAACAAACCAAAAAAAAACCAAACAAACAAAAGTTATTATCCTGGGCATAATGGCACTCAGCTATAATCCCAGTACATGGGAGGCTGAGTTGAGGATTGTAGGTTTGAGGCAAGCTTTAGCAACTTAGTGAGACTTTGTTTCAAAAATAAAGTAGCTAAGCCTGTAGCTCAGAGGTAAAATGTCCCTAGATTCAATCCCCAGACACACACACACACACACACACACACACACACACACACACACACACACACACTCTTATCCTTGGCAGGATGACATGATTTTTTCTTTGTTTTTCAGTTTCTTCGTTCCTTCACAAATTTACTAACAGTTTTCTCATTTCCTATGATTATGTAATTAGGAAAAAGTTTTCTTGATTAAAATATATGCTCACCGTTAACTCTAAATTTACTTTATAGCCTCTATACTAATGTAACCATGATGCTAGTGATTTTGGTACAAATCCAAGAAATACCTCAACACCTTTAATTAAGTAAAAGTCATCATTTCCCAGGAAACTTAATAAAATGTTAAAGACACTACTTTGTTTATCAAAAGAATTTATTAGAAAATAGTACATACTACGTATTTAAGAGTATTGTTTCTGTAGACAGCACTCCAACCTCATACTACAATGTCTCAGCCCTGGGGCAACCCCTGTACTTCTGAAGCTACACTTTTTGGATGGAACATTCAAGTAGTACACACCGTGGCATTTAAAGAAAGGTAATGGAGAATATGTGGTAATTATCAGAACAACAAAAATCACAAAACTTTGGAATGTTATATTAATAACTATTACTCTCAGAATTCTAGGTATCTCTATAGCCTAAAACATTAGTCACTGTGACTAATAAGTTAAAAAGGACCAAGGTTCCAAAGATCAAGTCAATACTGAATCTTGATAAAGAAAAAAGGAATCTATAACCCCATAAACCTTTTTAGATGGAGTTTGTGCACATGCAAGATTAATGTGAATTTCTGAAGAAAAAAAAAGAATTGGGAATATTAAAGCAATATATATTTTTAACATAAAGCATGCATTTTCTAACACTCTTAAACATTTCAAATTTTAAATTCTAATAAGTACATTCTTCATTAGTTATTTTAAATGCTGTCTAACCAGTGCCCCACCAGATATGAACCATATAACAAGTAATTTTCAACAACAGTGGAAATAATTCATGGGAGTCCCATCAAAGATAAGGGGCTTTAACTCTTAACCACACCATCTAATTTTTCTTCAAAACTTTATTAAACTTCTTCACAAAAGTTAAATGGTAAAAGCAAATTATAAAATGTCACCCAATTCCCAAATGTCACTGAATGAAAATGCAGGAAAAGTATGTATTGCATGATTAATCAGCTCAGGCACAGCAACTTGCCACAAAATCTTCAAAGTGTGAACCATCTTTAACTCAAAATAGACTAAGTTCACACCATCTATTACACAGTTCTAAACTGAAACAACTAAGGAGGTATGCGCTGATATTTGAAACACTGTCTTAATATTTTATTAGAAGAAATATATTTTCAAACATTTTCCCCATCATAATCTAAACACAAACTCCAATTAAAAATATAGATGTTAGTAAAATACCCTATTACAAATGCCCAGAAGTAGAATGAAGATCAAAATCTGCTTGGAAATACTTTGAGGATTACTATCATAACCTAACAAAGCTTATTAACTAACTAGCATAATGCTATTGGGGCCAACGTTTCAAAATATTCTGCCTATCAAAGCTAGCACCAGGAAAGTATTATGCACAAAAAAATGAGAAACATATAATATTTACTTAAAAAAACAAAAAACACAGTCCTACAGAGTATTGCTCTTGCTAGAAAGTTAAGCTAAGTAAAAGGGTCTGTCTCACTGAAGCATGTTTACCTTGGCTCCACTAACACCTCATCTGAATCCTTTCATTACTTGGTATCTACAAAAAACTGTTACTAGAATGATAGTTTATCATGGAAATAGGTCATTCTTCTTTCAAGATGCCAATTAAAATAATGGCATTATAAACATTCAAACTTACCTTTTATAAAAATTAACATACTCTTAATACTTTAACAAAAGCAACCAAATCCCTAGTCCCTGAAAGCTTAATCAAAACTCCATCACTAATTTTCCTCTCCCTTTGTCAAATAATTTTAATTTTGCAACATGGCTATTGGCCATCACATGATCACCAAATTAACACTTTATTTTTTCACTGTAAAGCATTTGTGAATTCCTCAAGTTGAAAAGAATTATTAGTGATTAGACATATGAGCCACTATCTGAAACCAGTGAAGTGAGTCTCATAATTCTATCTTTGTCCCAAGAAAGGGAGAGTCACAACTTAACAACAGCAATTCTCCAGTTGCCACAAATAATTTTCATCTGACAGCTAGAAGGCATTACACAAGAACATAATTTCTACAAAGTCAACACTTTTTCCAAATTGTTTTTGAAATCCAACACAGACTTTGCACTGCCAAAGTTGCAATCTAGCAAATCAAACTGCAGCAGCTCAACTGGAGAAAAAAAGGCACAAAAGAAAAACAAGCAGCATAACCTTTATTTGGTGATACAACAGGTGAAGAGTGTCTTAAAGTTTTAAACACTAAATTTTACTTGTGATAATTTTTTTTTTCTGTCTAAGCAATTTATTTAGATATGTGCTTTAAAAATACACATTAGGAACCTTGCAAATGGCATGTTCTACTTAATATTTGAAATATTTTCCATGGTAATACATTGTTTAATTTTCCATAATTAAGAGGGGGACAGTCAAAAGATCATACTTTAAAGTCTGACAGAATAAATTTGTTTTATATATATATCTTCCAAAACCAGTGCACTTAGAAGTTTCTAATTTATGCACTCCATTGTTCTAATCAAAAAGCTGTACATCTTCCAGTATCCACACTATAACACAGTCCTAGTAAAAATGGACATTCTTTTACACCCTTTGTTTTATTTGGAGAGGAGAGTAGATATAGAAGTTGCAGTGTAGAACTATATTTATGTAGAACAAAACATTATATCCTACATTAAAAAAAATAATTTTATCAAAACCAAGTTTCAGTCACAGTTATCTATGATTTTCAGTTAATGGTACATGTTGGAATTGCACTTTGCAGATATCTTGATAATGTCCTTTACAGCGCTCCCCATTTCAGCCTATGTTTTTTTCAGTAGACATGGGTTCTTCCAGAGTTTTCTTCTGGCTTCCCTTCCGTGAATATTTGTATTTGTCTACATAGGCTTTAACCAGATTTGCCACTTTAGTAGAATTTACTTCTCCACTCTTACTATGACAAACCTAAGAAAAAAGGGGGGAAAACTTTTTTTTTCATGCTTAAAAGAACTAAAGCAAAATAGAAAGCTTTGTGAAAACAATTCCAAAGAGATAGCCAAATTAATTTTCACGTTGCATACCTCACATGAACTTACTCAAAATGCAAAAAAGCAGACAAGAATTAGCAGGAGCTAATTCAACTTAAGCATTCCTTCATTAAAACAGAGCCACGTGGGAAGCCGGGTGTGGTGGTCCATGCTTATAATCCCAGCATTTGGGAGGCTAAGACTGGAGGATCCGGGTTCGCGGCCAGCCTCAGCTACCTAGTGATACACTTTGCAACTTAGACCCTGTTTCAAAATAAAGAATAAAAAATAGGACTAGGGGTGTAGCTCGGAGGTAGAATGCCCTGGGTTCAATCCCCAGTACTAAAAAAAAAAAAAAAAAAAAAAACTCACACAAAAAATAATAGTTATGAGCCGGGCGTGGTGGCCGACGCTTGTAATCCCAGCATTTGGGAGGTTGAGACCGGAGGATCCAGGTTCTCGGCCAGCCTCAGCTACCTAGTGAGGCCCTCCGCAACTTAGTGAGACCCTGTTTCAAAATAAAGAATAAGAAATAGGGCTCGAGGTATAGGTATACGGAGGTAGAATACCCCTGAGTTCAATCCCCAGTACCACCAAAAAAAAAAAAAAAACCCCAGAGGTGGGTTCAAAACAATATGCACAGAACTCCACTAAAGCTGTTACTTACTTTATCGACTGCTTTCCGTACAATCTCTTTATATTCTTCCTTGGTGATATCTTTATTTTGGTAAAATGGCTTAATAGCCAATTTTACTTCCTGTGCTGCTTTTTCTTGAATTTGCAATTTCTGATGAGAAGAAAATGTATAATTATTATTTGCCATCACATACTTCCAAAACAATTTCTTAAAAAACACAAAATTGAAAACACTGAACATTTACATTTTTTCAAATATTAGTATGACAAATATAATAGTTATTTGCTAACACATTATCAAATATTCCTAGAAATAATTATTCAATATTACCATTAATTCATTGGGCATCAGCAATCTAGATAGGACCCTTTAAATAATAATGAAATTTAAGGCTACCAATTATATACTTCACCACTCATACAACAGAAAGCTGATTTTTTTTCATCTTTATCATATACAGAATTGTGTAGGTTGCTCTCAACCTTGAACTTGCCTTGTCTGTCTTCGAGCTATCTGCGCTGGCTTCCACTGTAACACTTACTTTGCTTTCTGCCAATTTTACAGCAGCATTAGAGGCTTTGCTGTGACTTGATGACGAAGTGTTACCAGAACTTGGTCCCTGAACTGTTCCCATGCTTCCTGGTGCTGCTGTCGGAGCAGGCAAGACTGGTGTACTCATGTTATTACCTACATGAGAAGCACTAGGAATACCCTGTTTTAAAGAGTTATCAGTTAATGAGTTACTTGTACTCAACAAAAGTCTTTTAGTCATGCATTAGAAATAACATTTAAAAACACAAAGAGATTCAACCTTAGTATTTAAGAGAAATGCATATTTTGGGTCATTTATAAATAAAGGGCCATTTGAAGAAAAGTGAAAAACATTTTTAAACAGAGCCTTATTTTATTTTTTTTGTTTGTTTTTTTTGTGTGGTACTGGGGATTGAACTCAGGAGCATTCTACCTCCGAGCTATACCCCCAGCCCTATTTTTTTTTATTCTTTATTTTGAAACCGAGTCTCACTAAGTTGCGGAGTGCCTCACTAGGTAGCTGAGGCTGGCCGCGAACCCGGATCCTCCGGTGTCAGCCTCCCAAATGCTGGGATTACAAGCGTGCGCCACCACGCCCGGCTACAGAGCCTTATTTTAACATGTCAAGATGACTTTTAAATTATATATGCACAATATTCTCATAGCAACACATAAACAACAAGGAGTAGAAAAATCACATTTGAAGAACTGTATCTAAGCCGGGCGCGGTGGCGCACGCTTGTAATCCCAGCATTCGGGAGGCTGAAACCGGAGGATCCGGGTTCGAGGCCAGCCTCAGCTACCTAGTGAGGCACTCCACAACTTAGTGAGACTCGGTTTCAAAATAAAGAATAAAAAAAAGTAGGGCTGGGGGTGTAGCTCGGAGGTAGAATGCCCCTGAGTTCAATCCCCAGTATCGCAAAAAGAAAAAAAAAAAAGAACTGTATCTTTCCTGCAAGGCTCTTTAGGAATATTAAGGAATATTAAGTTAAATACATGCCCTCACTTTAAGGACTGGAGAAAATGAGGAACTGACAAACATTGCAGTGAGTTGATAGGAGAAAAAGACATGAGACCCTAATTCTCAAATTCCATTTTCCTACTCTTCCATCTTTACCACACTATCAGGATTCTAGAAGTCAGATATAAAATCATAAGCAACACAATCCAAATTATTCAACTTCAGTCTCACAAAGGCATTTTTTTTTAGCATGGTAAATTCATAAAAATGAAACAGATGGTAATGGAAAATGAACATCTTTATCTTCCATTTCTCCAGACATGATTATACAAGCTTTATCATAGTAGTAGTAATCATTAGTTCCCATCACTCTCCCCAAAGGTTCAATTAAAATAGGCAAAAATTTTAAAGCACCTTCAACTTAATTCTAGTTTGACTCAGAATTTTTCTTTTCTTTTGCAGTACTGGGGGTTGAACCTAAGGCCTCGTATTCACTAGGCAAGCACTCTATAACAGTACTACACCCCCAGAACTTTTTTTATTTTTGAGACAGGATCTTGATAAAATGCCCATGCTGGCCTCAAACTTAATTCTCCTGCCTTAGCCTCTTAAATAAATGGGATTACAGGCATGCACCACTATGCCCAGCAAAATTTGGTTTTCTAAAAAAACCTGTTCAATACAAATAATGGCATATGTGTAGCTTGTATGTGATATATACTATATGTTCAATTAATTGATCCTTTGGGGGTTGGGGTGGTGGCTACAAAAGGATAATGAAAAAGGGAATTATGAAGGTTTACCATAAATTTAGTCAAATAAACAATTGCTTCTGAATGCTAGGAAGCCCTTTCTTGAACATCTACCCCTTACAAATAAGTGTTTATAACGACTATGTCGATTACATTTGAGTTCCTAAAAACATACCTGCAACTGCTTTCCATCTGGTTGTGAAGCAACGTAACTGACTTGCTGGGATGGTGGGGGAGGGGGTGGTGGCGGTGGTAGTCCCTGAGTTAGACTGGTAGGAGCAGCGACCTGCATGAGAGGCATTCCTGCATGGAGATGCATAGGCAGCTGAGGATGAATGTTATATGGACTGCGTTGGATATTCATCAAGGGGGCATGAACACCCATTGGGTATGGGAAGATATTCACAGGCTGGTGTTGTGCACTCATCTGTTGCTGAATTACATTCATTTGTGGTTGCATCATATTTATAGGTAGCTGAGAACCATCAACTTGTTGGTTTGTTTGGTCTTTAAGGTTAGAATCTATCAAAAGAAAAAAAGGCTTGGTGAAAAAAAAACCCCAACATCTACAAATCTCCTTAAACAGAGAAGCAAAGAACACAGGTTACAGTAAAATTAAATAGCAACAAACTCAGTACACCAAAACTAATAATCTCCAATTACTTAATTTTATTCCTAAAATAATGTAGAATGATTTTTCTAAAATATTAAAAATTATTTAATAAATTCACATAATAACATGAACATGTAACATTAGCAAAAAATGAGCAATTCAAGCAACTTACTAGTTAAAAAAGATTATAGAAAACTTAATTGGTTATGCTAAATTATAAGTCAGAGGGAGGAAATAGGGCGGGAATTGGGGAAGGGTTAAATGAGTGCTGAGTGAGTACATGTATGCCTCTACCAGTTTGTACCTCATTAGGATGTATGCTTACAATGCACCAATAAAAAAATTTAAAAAATAAATAAATTACAAGTAAGGACGTCTAATATTTTCAATAGCGTTTTTTCTTGTAATGTTCTTAAAAAGAAAAACCAAGGAAAGATAGATATTATTAGAAGAGTGATTTATTTGTATGAGAACAATGATCAAGAAAAATTCAAGGATGTACTTTTGTGTGTGTGTGTGTGTGTGTGTGTGTGTGTGTGTGTGTGTGTGTGTGGTACTGGGGATTGAACACAGGGACATTCTACCTCTGAGCTACACCTCAAGTCCCATTTTTTATTCTTTATTTTGAAACAGGGTCTCACTAAGTTGCAAAGGTCCTCACTAAATAACTGAGTCTATCTGCAAACCCAGATCCTCCGGTCTCAGCCTCCTAAGTACTGGGATTACAAGCGTGCGCCACCATGCCCAGCAAGGGTGTACTTCTGAAAAAAATGAAATAAGCTAAATCCTGTATAGCAAATAATACATAAATATTCCAGTCCTTGGCAAAATTTAGAGAACTAGTAGGGTTAAAAAAAAATCATGTATATGTATATATATAAATATCTGTATATATATATATATTTTTGTAATACAGAGTGACTGGTAAACAACTACAACTCAGTTTAACATTATAAAAAACTACAAATATGGCCGGGCATGATGGCGCACACTTGTAATCCCAGCATTTGGGAGGCTGAGACCAGAGGATCTGGGTTCGCGGCCAGCCTCAGCTACCTAGTGAGGCACTCCGCAACTTAGTGAGACCCTGTTTCAAAATAAAGAATAAAAAATAGGTCTAGGGGTGTAGCTCGGAGGTAGAATGCCCCTGAGTTCAATCCCTGGTACCACACATACAAAAAAAAAACTACAAATAAGGGTTATTTCAATTTATACAAATAAGATAAACATTTACAACTTTTAAGTAAAAGAGAATCAATAAACAAAATATCATTACCCTGTTCAGCTGTTTCCTCTTCTTGTCTCATCCATCCAGACTGTGGACCCGAGGAATTCCTACCTCGTCGTGAGTAATAGTTTTGAACATCTGCTGGCAGAGTCTTTCTCACAGCCCAACTAGATGCAGAGGTCCACCCTGACCTATCTGCTGGCGTATCAAATGAGAACTCTTGTTCACTTTTCCGCTTATAGGGCTGCTGTTCCAGATACTTGAAGGAATCATTCCCTGAACTATTTGAATTCCCTGAGAGGGGTTTTCGGTTTTGCCATCTATTTTCATTTTGATCCGTGTAGGCAAAATTACCTCTGTAAGTGCCTCTGCCCCGATTACCTCTACCGCGGTTAGACATCCAACCTGACCCAAAGTTTTTATTCCAAGAATTCCCTGAATTTTCATTTCTATTTTCTTCCCAGTGGGCATCTTTTAACTTTTCTGGATTTCTGGTCCTGGGGTCAGGCCCAGAATTTATTTTTTCTGTTACCCAACTGGGACAGTCATTTCTGTGACTATCAGAATTTGGATCATTAGCATCTAGACTACTATCATTTTTTTCTTTTCTTGTATTTTCATTCTGCCTCTCTGGGTCATTCCTTCTGTACCGATCATTTCCCCGGGGACACCTCCAACCATCATTTGTCCATCTTTCCTTCCACCGTGGAGAGTAACTCTCTCTTTCATTTCTACCAAATGATGAACTCTTACTTTTTGTTCTAGATCTTGACGGTGACCTAGAACGAGATCTGGACCTGGACCACCTTCTGGTTCTCCTTTCACGATCTCGATCTCGCTTCTGCCCATCTCTATCACTTTCTTTTTCTCTGCTCCGGGACCTAGATTTTTCTCTTGAGGAGGAATCTTTTACTCTCGACTGAGATCTTCGGTTCTCTCTAGAATTATCTTTTCTTGGGGACAATGATTCAGATCTTCTGCCTTCCCTGGTACTATCTCTTTTTGGAGATCGAGACTGAGAGTGCCTCCTTTCTCTTGCTGTATCCATTTTTGGGGACTGAGAACGAGATTTTCTCCGTCCTCTAGCAGATTCTTTCTTAGGGGATGGTGATCGAGACTTCCTGCTTTCTTTACCAGTTTCTCTCTTGGGAGATGGAGACTGAGACCGCTTCTTTTCTTGTGCAGTGTCCTTGTTGGGAGACCAAGTTGTAGAAGGAGAATGAAATCTAGATCTTCGAGTACGAGGCTTTTTGGCTTTCTCTACTGTATCTACTGGGTTTTCATATGGTTGAGAGACTGTTTTAGCCCTTTCATTTGCAGGATCAGAAGATGGCAAATTTTCAGAACTTTCTGCCACAGAATTTTCATTCAGTTGTTTAGAGTCAATATTTACAGATGATTCAATTTCAGATTCATTTTGGTCACTACAAAATGAATCACACTCCATAGGTATTGTTTCATTATTGTCCTCACTAAAATGTGTCTCAATCTGTTCAGTGTGTATGTCAGGCAGCTCTAGAGATCTGGGATGTTCAATGAGAGAGTCTGTCTTTTCTTCTAAGGATTTGTCCAATTCGGTGTTAAGATTATTTTTTAATAAATTATTTTCAGAGTCTTGAACACTACTGAAATTTTCATTTTCTGAAGTACTACATGCTGTGGTTATTTCTACATCTTCAGTTTTAACATGGCCAAGTAACTGAATCTCTGAGCTCTCAGATTTTCTGTCTCCTTTTTGTATATTTTCATCCTCAGAGGATTCTAAGTTGGGACTGTCTACAAGCTCTTCTATTTTTACTGTAGAATCTTTATTATCAGTAATTCCTGTTATGGGAATCTCTATTTTTTCTTCACTAACCACTGACTCTGCATTCTCCAGTACCTCACTGATGGGACTAGATACAGGTTGGTATACTTCAACTTCAGATTCTGAACATGTAAGAAATTTATCTGTACGTGTAACTTCCTTTGCCTCTGATTCTGAAGATTCAGACACTTGGTTTTGATCTTCTAATGGATCACTTTCTTTTTCAAAAATATCTTTAGAACTCTCATTTTCTAAAGGGAAAACATCAGCTTCTATACATGTGTTCTCAAGTCTTTTATTCTCTTCCTCTGCCACTAGCACAGGAGGATCTTGAGTAGATTCAGAACATGAAGGCTCCTTTTCCTCTATCTCATGATTCTTGCTATATTTCTCATTTTCTTCCCTTTGTTCACTGCAACTTTTCAAGCAATTAGTAGACTGGTTTTCTTCATCTGTCTGCACAGAACAAATGTTACTACTTTCTGCATCTGACTGTTGCTCTTTCTCTAACACAGGTGGTGTGTCAGATTCTGCTGTTTCCTCCTCTACTGAATCACTAGAAGATAATTTTTCTGGGGGAGGTGCAGAACTCCTAAGTTTCTTTTTCAATATAGGTGGTTTTCTCCCTCTTCTCACAGACTTCCTTTTAGGAGCTTGTTTTGTTTGCTTTTCTGACTCAACTGGAGAGGAAACACTTACAGAAGGATTACTGTTATCTGGTGCATCACACCTAGAATTATTTGTAACTGGGGATCTTTGCGGCTGACTGAGGCTCTCAGCTCTAGTATTACGTGTAGATCTCCTTGTAGGAGTTGTTGCTGCAGGTTTTCTTCTTGATCCTCTGGTATTTGATGTACCAGAAGTTTGTTTCTTTTCTTCTCCTTCCTGTGTATGTGCTACTGTATATCCCTTGCAAGAAGTACCTGACAATGTTGAAAAAAAATTTTTTTTAAATGTGTTTCAAAAAATGACAATAGCAGTAGGGTGAGGTGGTACATGCCTGTAATACCAGTACTCAGGAGGCTGAGACACAAGAATCACAGGTTCATGCATGGTTAACTTAGTGAGACCTTGTTTCAAAATAAAAAATAAAATAGGTCTAGGGGTGTATCAAATGTGGAACACCCCCGGGGTTCAATCCCTGGTACAGCTTGGGGGTTTCGGGGTGGGGGTGGGGGGAGGGGCAATAGCTGGATTTAGTTAATTAATTTTAGCATCCCAGTGAAACAAAATAATTATGAATCAAATTATAAGTAAGTGGGTGACTACTAACACCTGAACTTTCTTAATATTGTACAAAAAAGTTATAGCTAGCTTTTGATTCATGTAAGCATTTTTATTTTTTGGTACTAGGGATTGAACCTGGGGGATTCTACTTTCAAACCATACCCCAGCTTATTCTTTTCTCCTTTCTTTTCCTCCTTCCCTTCCTTTCTTTTTCTAGTGGTACTGAGGATTGACTCAGAGATTCTACCTCTGAGCTATATCCACAGCCCTGTTTTATTTTTTTATTTTGAAACAGGGTCTCACTAAGACGTGGAGGGCCTCCCAAAGTTGCTGAGGCTGGCACAAACCCTCAATTCTCCTGTCTCAGCCCCTCAAGTACTGGAATTATAGGTGCACCACTGAGCCTGGCTCATATGGATACTTGTAGAGAAAAAAAGGAAAATATGTTCAGCCAGTTGAATGCTATTTATTTAATGAACTGTTACTATCTAGGCAAAAAGGAGAAAACTGTCAAGTTCATCGAGTAAAGACTCAGACTACTTGTTCATAAATAATTAACAGATGTTACTTCTAAAGATCTATGATTTGAACATCAGAGCCTTAAACAGAAAAGGACACTTCTACTTAGTTCCTCAAAGTCTCTCTTTTTTTTTTGGGGGGGGGGGTGGTACTGGAGATTGAAACCAGAGCCATTCTACCTCTGAGCTACACCCCCAACCCTATTTTTCTTTTTTTTTTTTAGTACTGGGGATTGATCCTAGGGGCATTCTACCTCTGAGCTACAACCCCAACCCTAGTTTTTTCTTCTTTATTTTGAAACAGGGTCTCACTAAGTTGCAGAGGGGCACACTAAGCAGCTGAGGCTGGCCATGAATCTGCTTAGGCTCCCAAGGACTAGGATTATGAGTGTGTGCCACCACGCCCAGCTTTCTGAAAGTCTTGAAGTTGTAATTTCTAAAATTTGTAAAATGGATTTCCTAGTCAGAACAATTTTTTTTCCCCAGTGAGTAAACCCAGGGTCTCGTGGATTGTACTCTGCAACTGAGCTACATGCCCAGCCCTTTTTACTTTTAAAAGACAGGGTCTCACTAAGTTGTCCAGGCTGTCCTCAAAACCGTAATCCTCCTGCCTCAGCATGAGTAGCAGGGATTACAAGTATGTGCCATCACACTAGGCTTGGAACAATTTTTTTAAATTGACAGATAAAACTGTACTATGTATAACACAATGTTTTGAAATATATATATGTATATATTAAGAGGTAGTATAGTAATGATGACTAAATCTATATATTATTGCGTATAGTTATCATTTTGTAGGGAGAACTACTTTATATCTACTCCTAGCATGTTTCATAATATGTATAATATACTATTAATGAGTTATATTATACAATAGATCTCTTGAACTTATTCATCCTAACTCAAATTTTGATCCTTTAACCAACATCTCCCCAGTCCTATACTTCCCCCCAACCCACTACACTTCAGCTCCTAGTAACCACCATTCTGTTCTTAACTTCTATGAAATCACTATCTTAGATTCTGCATGAGTGAAATCATGTGGCATTTATCTTTCTGTGCCTGGCTTATTTCACTTAGCATAATGTCCTTCAAATCCGTCCATGCAATTACAAATGACAAGATTTCCACTCTTCTAATGGCTGAATAGCACTCTATGTGTATACATACTGTAGCTGGAATTATTTTAATATCAATTCACCATCCAATTATTTATAAAAAAAATCTAAGAGTTACTATAACTTATTTTACAGCTTTTCTAAGGCATCAACACATTTCTACGAAACCGAACAAAGCTGATAATAATTGCTTAGAAATAGAAAACCATTTCACAAACTTTACCAAAATTTCCTAAAGATATGGTACTTGTTGGAAAAATAGTTCTTGGCAACATAGAAGAAATGAGAGGAAGGACTTCTGTTTCAGTATTCCAAGGCATAAAACCAATTCTGGAAATTCAAAACAGACATTTCTGTTTAAGTTGTTTAAAAAAATTAAAACAGTCATTTAAAACTATTAATTCTGCAAATCTGGTAATATGAAAATACACTGCTTAAATCTTTTTGCCCAACAAACTGAAAATATAAACTCAAGCTTATTCACTGCCCAAAGTTGGCTACCAACCGGCTTCAAAGAAAACACCTTTAAAAGCATGTTTTCTATTCAACTAAAGGCAAAGAGACAGAGGCATCTCAATATAAACATGTCTCTTTAAAATAAATTTTAAATATTATAATATAAATAACAATATAAATAATATAATATAAATTTAAATAAAATTTTGTCAAGATTTTTTGCATTAAATGTTCTTTACCATTCTAAAAAAAAAAACTTTAAAGTATAACTCAACATAAAATAAAATGCACAGATTTTAAGTATACAGTTTCATTACTTTTAACCAATATATAATATGTTTCTGTGTAAGCACGGTTCTAATCAAGGAACAGAATATTTCATTTTCCCAGAAAATTCTCTCACATCCCTTTGCACCCTTCTCTCTCCTTTCTAGGCAACGAGTAAACTAAATTTTATTGCTCTACTATAAATCCTTGTTCTGAGGATGACAGCTCTTCAAAGTTCTTCTTACATTCAAACCCAATCCATTTCTCAAACTCCTGTTCTTATTCATCTATGTTTAATTTAGGTCTCTTAACAAAGGACTGGATCATTCAGTATCAGATGAGATTCTGCTAGAAAAATAGTGCATGACTTATATATGTGCAAAAACATGTAACTGTGAGGAAAGATTTCAGAGTATACCTAGCTGTACTTTCCAATTTCATTTCTATTATTGTGCCATCTCCCTTCCTGGAGGGTAAAGGCTCTATACATAATTACATTACAGTGACAGATAAAGCAAGTCACAATGTGTAATAGGGAATAAATACATAAAACTCAAGCAGAGTTGTTGAACTTTATGTAAGCACTTGAATTAAGTATGTAGAGTGTACCTGGCACTGTGCTAGTAAGCTTCAGGGCCTAAACAAAGAAAAAAGGACTAAGCCAGGTATGGTGGTGTTTGCCTGTCATCCTAGTACTTGGGAGGCTGAGACAGGAGGATACTAGGTTCAAGGTCAGCCTCAGCAAGTAGTGAGACTCATCGACCTAGCAAGATCCTGTTTCAAAAAAAAAGGATGGGGAGAGAATGGCTGGGGGTGTAACTTGGAGGTAGAATGCTTCCAGGTTCAATCAATCCCGAGTACCACATATACAAAACAAGGAAAAAAGAAAAAAAATTCTAGAAAGTCACAAATGCTAATTTCTTTTTTCAGTACTAGGGATTGAACCCAGGGCTTTACACATGCTAGACAAGCACTGAGCTACATCCCCAGACAAGACACTTGATCAGTTATTCAGATGAACATTTCTGAGAAAGGAACTACATAAACAACACCTTAGCAGATAGCATACAGGTAAGACTGGAATGGGGGAAGAGTAGATAAAAGGTTAACAGGTCAGAAATCTTTTATTATTAATGAATCTTACTATTTTGGTGCTTTCCCCTTTAGAAGAATGTAGCATGTAAATATCTATACTCATTAAACAAACAGATTAAGGATCCTTTACTTGCCAACAGGTCTTTAGATTATAATTTTTATCAGGCATTTGAAATAACAAAGTTATACAAAATGTCCTTAGGAAGAAAATTATCAAATAAGTACCCTTTTACTTAAGTAATAATAATAATATCTGTGCGTATTAGCATGTAAACACTTCAGTAAACAATTTTTTTACCTTCCAATTCCAGGTAGTGTATGAGAAAACCATGATAATTCCAGTTCCTGTCTCTTCTGCCTAATCAATGCACTCATTTCATTGACTTCTATAAATTCTGTACTAAAAGATAAATTTAGACCATCAGAACTCCAAAACTGAAAGTTCAGAGTAACAGCTGGGTTATACCAAGAACAGAAACAGTTTTCATAACTAGCATTAAGGATTATACTTATGAGAATAGGGACTTTCAAAATAAACTCATTCCTACAGTATGTAAAATTTTTATATTACAAATCAAAATTACATTTAATTGAATCCCAAAAATGCCTGAATTTCTATCATAAGTGACAGACTTTTTCAAGGGTTAGTTAATTCAGACTAATAAACCCATTATCGACAGAAATGCTAGGTGCAATAATTTCCTACTTTAAGTATAAGACAAAAGAATATGGTTATTACAACTAGAAATGGATACAGCTCAGCTTTTTTTTTTTTTTTTTTTTTTTTGTGGTACTGGGGATTGAACTCAGAGGCATTCTACCTCCGAGCTATACCCCCAGCCCTATTTTTTTTTATTCTTTATTTTGAAACCAAGTCTCACTAAGTTGCGGAGTGCCTCACTAGGTAGCTGAGGCTGGCCGCGAACCCGGATCCTCCGGTCTCAGCCTCCCGAATGCTGGGATTACAAGCGTGCGCCACCACGCCCGG
>PVLC010036483.1:0-15775 GCA_004027655.1 Graphiurus murinus
TTTGCGGTACTGGGGATTGAACACAGGGGCATTCTACCTCCGAGCTATACCCCCAGCCCTATTTTTTATTCTTTTATTTTGAAACCGAGTCTCACTAAGTTGTGGAGTGCCTCACTAGGTAGCTGAGACTGGCCACAAACCCAGATCCTCTGGTCTCAGTCTCCCGAATGCTGGGATTACAAGCGTGCGCCACCACGCCCGGCTTTTGCCTGGTTTTGAGACATATGGCCAAATTTTGTAGTTTATTTATGATTTGTTCCACGATGCCTGATGCATTAACATAGTAGTAACATTCTTCTCTAAGGAAGAGACAAGTTCCCCCTTTTTTTTTTTAGCTGTTAGTAAATCGAAGGCTCCTATTTTGTAGGGTTACCTATGCCAAGGATGTAACTTATTTTTGAAGGGCCGAGAGGGATTTAGCCTTGGAGGTTAAGGCACTCTCCAATTTGTTACCCAAATCATCTGTTGCCCAAAGCGTATGTCCAAGGGCCCCTCCACTGAGTCCCAGGCTTATGACAGATGAGGACAAGGAGAGTCCGACAAGAACAGGGAGGTAGGCAGCTCTCTTTAGCCCGGGTTGTTGAACCCGTTGGAGGAGTGAGGTAGGCTTGAAGCTCGGAGCTGCTGTAGAGTGAGCTGAGGGACCACCGTGGTGAGGATACCGGGTGACGAGATGTTAGGTGGGAGATAGTTTGTAAGAGTTTCATTGCACCACAGAAAATTTCCTGGTTGGGTAAAACTGAACAAGGATTGGGAGAGGGTGATGTGGCACTTTTGTGAAAGGCTAGAAGGAGGAGGAGTGGGGACCAAAGAGGGAGTTTCGGGGGAAATACAGAGGGGAGAGCTGGGTAGAGTTGACATTGGGTTTCCATAGAGGTACTTTGGGGATAGAGTGAGCCGTCAAATCCTGAGAGGATAAAGGTTTATGGTTTTATGACTCTAGAAAGTTCGATTGACCAGGCTATGTTAGGAATGTGGGCTATACATGGAAAATGAAGAAGTGGTGCTAACTGTGCTCTGACAATGATTGATATGTCGTAAATGTATATGTGACCCTGTTGTACTCAAGAAATGTATAAAAAGCCGGGTGTGGTGGTACACGCTTGTAATCCAGCATTTGGGAGGCTGAGACCGGAGGATTCGGGTTCGAGGCCAGCCTCAGCTACCTAGTGAGGCACTCCGCAACTTAGTGAGACTCGGTTTCAAAATAAAGAATAAAAAATAGAGCTGAGGGTATAGCTCGGAGGTAGAATGCCCCTGAGTTCAATCCCCAGTACCGCAAAAAAAAAAAAAAAAAAAAAAAAAAAGAAATGTATAAAAAATCCGTGCTTAATAATAAAAAAATAAATTAAAAAATTCTGAGAGGAGAAAAGAGAATAGGTAGTGAAATTAAGGGGAACCACTGCCAGAAGGGGGCGTGTTAGGGAGGCACAGAGGAAACACTCATCTGGTCTAGAGCTTGGGAGCATATAGTTGAGAAAGCTGACGATGGTCTGGATCAGCTGGAGCCATGAGAATAAGGAGGGGGGAGAGTTAGTTGAGGATTGGCGAAGTGAATCCAGGACCACCTTGGACTGGGAGTTTGTTCTGCAGAGACCTGGGAGACCTGAGTCGCGATAGAGAAATATTCCCTGTAGATGTGTAAGACCCCACACGGATATTTAGCCCAGCCATTGCAGTAAACTTTTCTCCCCCCTTGCCCAACGTGCATCCCAGGGGTCATGTATTGTGAGGTTGTAGGCATGAGATTGTGGGATATACCAAAAGTACCCCCAAGACCGGCCAATCCATGCATAGGGGTCATGGGTGCAACATGACCAATATGTGTTATATGTGTCGGGCCACCGTCTGCAGGACGAGCTGATTTGATCAAAAAGGAAGCATAAATAAGGGCGAAGGGCCCATTTGAAAAGAGAGAGAGAGTGGTAGAGACAGATGTATGGTAGATGAGCATCTTGTAACCGGACAGTAGGCCGAGGCTGCTAGTTCCTTAACCCACTTGTAGTTATTATCCTGGTAAGTCTGTCCTAGGTGGAAATGTCACACATATGGGACGGTGCTGATGCAGGAAGGAAGGACGATGAGGAAGAGGAGTAACCTAGGACCCATGGACGTCGGTAAGTGGGGGAGTTTGTTCTTTTGGCACCAGGGAAAGATGCATAATCCAAAGGGAAAGTGGTTTTCCAGGAATGGCTGTGGACGAATAAGAAGGAGGGGGTGAAAAGGGAGGAGATGGGGCATATGGGTTAGGGGATGGTTTGAGTCGGGAAATATGGATTTAAGGTGAGAGAGAGCCGTCAGTGAGGTGAAGTCAAGCAGCCATGGGGGTGTGGAGGACGACAATAGCCGGACCTGCCCATTTGGGTTTGAGATCATGTGGGGATTCAGGTGGGCAGAAGAGAACCTGCTGTCCAGTTTGTAAAGGTTGAGGTAAGGATGTAGTTGGAGAGAGAGGTTTGGGGAGAAGCCAGTCTTGGTATTGCCAGCGTTCCTGTCGGAGGAAGGAGAGAAGGGGGAAGGCCAGCGGAGGGGGGAGTGGCCCGGCCTCGGGGTGAAGACCAGGTGGTAAAGGGGGGCAACCATACATGATTTTGAAAGGGGATAACAGAGAGAAGCTTTGGGCATTTGTGTGGAATAGGGAGTGAAGGTAATGAAGTAGTTTGGTCTTGTCACCAGGTGTTTGGTCTTTGGTTAGGATGGGTAGTAGCAGGGGGCAGATAGAGGGTGAGGGGGATGCCAGGGCTGCAGCTCTGGCCGTGGAGTCAGCCAGGGCATTGCCCGGGGTGACTGGTGAGTAATCCTGCTAGTGGGCCCTACAACGGGATATGCCCAAGTGTAGGGGCAAGGTGGAAATGTGAAGAAGAGAGGCAATAAGGCCAGAATTGGTAACAGCATTGCCCTTGGAGGTAAGGAGAGTAAGGAAAGAATACGGGAGGGGGGTAATGCTTGTAAACCCTTGTATGAAAACATGTCCTGTAAGCAGTAGGGAGAAATTATGGGGAGGGGAGCCCCAAAGGTAAGCTCATATGCCTTTAGAGATGGCTGGTGGCCAAAGCCCTGAGGCAGAGCGCCCAACCACAAGTTGTGGGGTCTAGCTGTTTAGAAAGATAAGCAATAGGTCTAAACATGGGACCGTGTCGTTGGCCAAGGACTCCCAGCGCCTGTCCCCCCGCCCCCCGCTCATGAATGTATAGGAAAAAAGGACGGGTGAGGTCGGGGAGATGTGGGTGGGTGCCTGGGTAAGAGCCCTTTGGAAAATTTGGAAAGGAAAAACAGGGGGAGGAGGAGATGGGTTTGAGAGGGTCGCCCTTAGCCAAGTCATATAGGGGCTTGGCCAACAGGGAAAAGTTGGGAACCCATACCTGGAAGTATCCCACCAACCCGAGGAAGGAGAGAATGTCCTCTTTATTTTTAGGGACAGGAAGAGAGGCAATAAGAGATTTGTGATCAGTGGTGATTGTTTTAGTAAGTTGAGATGGGGAGAAACCAGGCATGGTGGCGCACACTTGTAAGTTGAGATGGGGAGAAGCCCAGGTAAGTGACTGTTGTTAAGGAGTGTTGGGCCTTGGACCTGGAGGCACGGTAGCCCTGTTGGAAAAGGAAGTTAAGGAAAGAGGCAGTATCTGTGTGAGATATGGAGAGGGATGGGCTGTGGAGAAGGAGGTCATCTACATATTGAAGCAGGGTAGATGATGGGCAGGAATGGCGAAAGGAGAGAGATTAGTGGCCAGAGCTTGTCCAGACAGATGTGGACTGTCTTGAAACCCCTGGGGTAGGACAGTCCACGTGAACTGAGATGAGTGCCTGGAGATGGGATCTGTCCAGGTGAAAGCAAATATGTCTTGGGACTGGGGATCCAGAGGGATTGAAAAGAAAGCATCTTTAAGATCTATGGCCAAGAAATGAGTCGTTGAGGCAGAGATCTGACCTAGAGGGTGTATGGGCCTAACGGCCTTGTTTATGAGCCTGAGATCCTGAACCAAACGGTAGGAGCCATTGGACTTTTTTACAGCCAAAATGGGGGTGTTATATGGAGAATGGGCAGGGAGAATATAGCCCTTTTTGTGAAGATCTATAATTATTGGCTGGAGTCCCTTTAGGAGGTCCTGGAGAGTGGGTATTGAGGCTGGTTAGGAAAGTGGGAGGGATCTTTAAGGATAATTTTAACGGGCACATACTGCACATACTTGGTCAGTGAGGAAGAGGTGACATCCCAGACCACAGAGTTTTCTAGGTGATGGGGGAATGGTGTTATTGGGTTGTGAGTGTCGGCCTCAGATAGAGAGGAGGTAGGGAATGTGGTTCCCCAAAATTTCCTTAAGACTGAAAAGGTGGCCCCCGTGTCCACCAAGAAGATGACCCGGCCTTCTACATGGAGAGTGGCCCTGGGCTCCTGCCTATGTATTGGAACGACTGTTGTTGAAAACCCAGGGCCCCATTAATCAGTGGCTAGCCCCAAGAGAGCTGGGTTGGAAGGACAGGCCGCGAGTACCCTCCAGGACAAGGGACAATCCAATCCCAATGACCCATTTGTTGACATTTGGGGCACGGATTTTTAGGGGGCCAAGGGTTAGGGCATGTCTTGGCCCAGTGGCCTTTCTTTCTGCACTTGAAGCAGGCTGAGTCAGGGCCACTCTTCCATGTGGCGGGTGAGGGCCATTTGTTAGTGGTGGTCTTAAGGGCCTGGGCCAATAGGACAAACTTTTGGCATTTATGCTCATTGTGACCATGGTATGCCTTAAAGGCGGTTGTGAGAATGTCTGCCGGGGTGTAAGGGGGCCTCTCTCTAACTTTTGGAGCTTGACTCTGATATCAGGATAGGATTGGGAGAAAAAGTAAGTCATAAGTCGGGTGATTTGGGATCTAAGTTAGCATATTGGAGGAGGGCCTTTGTTAAGTGTTTTTAAAAGGAAGAAGGATTTTTGTGTTTATCCTGGATAACCTCCTGTAGTTTTTTTTTTTTTTTAATTAATAGGCTTTTAGCGGCCCCACAGAGTCCTGCAACTAAGTAGGTGATAAACTGGTCCCTCCTGAGAATGTGACTGGGGTTGTTGTAGTGCCAGTCAGGGACGGCCTCAGCCCCCAGGGGGTGTTTAGCATCCGTTTGATCTGCATGCTGCCTGGCCTGTTCCCAAACCCTATGCCTCTCCTCTGGGAGGAGGGTAGTGGAGAGTATCAGGTAGATGTCCTTAAAGGTGAGGCTGTAGGCCTGGGTGAAATAGACAAATTCTTTAACATAGGAGACCGGGTTAGTCGTGTTAGAGCCCACACGCTTTATCTGAGAGTGGTCACCCATAGAGAAGGGAACATGAACCCGCACAATACCCTCATTCCCTGCCACCTCCCGGAGAGGAGTGAGTACTGGTGGAGGCTTGGGGGGTTGGTGGTGGGGGGGGGGGCTGAAGGAGGATGGGATGCGCAGGCCCGAGAATGGGTAAGGGGAGGACTGGATGGAGCAGGCGGATGGTTGTAGGGATGGGGGCTCGTCGGCGGGGTCAAAGAAGGAGAGTGGGAAGCTGAGGGGGGAGTTGGAGGCCTTGAGAGGTGTGGGAGGTTTGCAAGCCAGGAGAACTTGAGATGGAGAGCAAGTAATTATGAGGTCTGGCGGAGAGTGCAGGAGGAAAAAGGATTCTGTGTACTGGATCTCCTTCCACTTCTTTGAGCGCTCGCAGTAATTGAACAAGTCTCGGAGAATTTGAGAATCTAGGGAGCCTTTAGGCGGCCATCTGGAAAAGGGCCAGTCCTGGGTGTAAAATTTAATGAGTTGTTTGGGTCGGATATCAGGTTTCAGAGAGAGTGTATTCAGATTATTTAGGAGGCACCTGAGAGGACAGTCAGTGGGGAGGGAGGAGGAGGAGCCCATAGTGGGAGGGAGAGAGGCAGAGAAAACTCGGACCAGGCAGAAGTCATACACAGGGTCCACCAGGTGTCCCCAGGGGGACTGCGTATACGAGAGCACCCCCAGTGGGTGCACCCCCAGTGAGGTGTAGAGGGCAAGAAGGGAGTGAGATCGTCACCTCGGTGCCTCAGTTCGGAGCCAAACAGCCAGAGATCTCGAGCACCCAGTGTGTCGGGTTTTTTGGCGGCAGCAGAGAAGAGAAAGGAGTGGGGGTAAAAGGAAACCAAGGGTCGGGAGAAGTGCTGGAGAAAACTTACCAGGCAGCTGGTGGTGGGTGAGGAGAGGAGTGCTCGAAGAGGCAGACAAGGACGAGATCCCTGGGCCACCGGGGGAAGGGAGGACTCTCTGGTGGTACAGAGAACCAATCCCTCCCAGGTTTTGGCACCATTTTAAGGGTTAACCCAGGAATCCCGTTGGAGACTGGAGAAGCAGAATGAGAGAGGGAGAGAAAGTTTATTGTTCTTAGAACAAAGGAAAACAACTAATTTTTATAGGTAGGGTAGGAGGCAGTCTTGCATGACCAGGTACAGAGCTTCATAGGCTGGGACAAAGGGGAAGAAATTGGAGCCGGCCAGAGGTGATAGGCTGACTGGTTCCTGGGCATGAGAAGGCACCGCCAGCTGATGCCTGGAAGAGAAGCCGGAATTGTGCCATGTTGGGGTGCTTTATGGGGACTCTGTTCCAACAAGAATAACAACATAGCCCTCCAGCTAAATCTATAGTGGAACTGAAAAAGAAAAGTAGACAGGGAATGCCATTAGGAATATCTGAATTCATTCACCTCATCTATCAAATATTAGAGCCCTGTCAAATAGTGACATGAAGTTGATACTTTTGCTCCATTTTCAAAGAAAAGTTTCCTTTATGTAAACCAGTTTAATTTTTCCAGGATAAGCAAATGTATCATTTTCCAGGTCAGCTGAATCACTTAAACCCAAACTATAGAAACATCCTTCAGCATTGCATATTTCAGAGCAGAAGTGGGCAAAAGACACACTATTGCCAAGAAGCTGGTAAAGCCAACCACAAAACAAATGGTATATATTTTACACACCACCAAAACAACCAGCCTTGGCAAAAGTCTTTTAGGAAAGGATACTATTAGATGTTAGCTAATATAAACAGCCTATAATGTTGAAGAACAATCATTATCATTTGAAGGATTGACCAAAAGGCCAGTAATATATGTTTTGTATCAAAAGAAGTAACAAGCCGGTGTGGTGGCACATGCTTGTAATCCCAGCATTTGGGAAGCTGAGACCAGAGTATCCGGGTTCTCGGCCAGCCTCAGCTACCTAGTGAGGTACTCCCCAACGTAGTGAGACCCTGTTTCAAAGTAAAGAATAAAAAATAGGGCTGGGGAGCCGGGCGTGGTGGCGCACGCTTGTAATCCCAGCATTCGGGAGGCTGAGACCAGAGGATCCGGGTTCGTGGCCAGTCTCAGCTACCTAGTGAGGCACTCCACAACTTAGTGAGACTCGGTTTCAAAATAAAAGAATAAAAAATAGGGCTGGGGGTATAGCTCGGAGGTAGAATGCCTCTGAGTTCAATCCCCAGTACTGCAAAAAAAAAAAAAAATAGGGCTGGGGGTGTAGCTCGGAGGTAGAATGCCCCTGAGTTCAATCCCCAGTACCACAAAATAAATAAATAAATAAACAGTAACAATTGATCAGACACAGACAGTGGCTAAACATAACAGATGTCGACATGAGCAAATGATGTATGATCACTGATGTGTATTGGTTTGCATACTAGCAAATAATTGGCTTTAAACCTGTGTATAGTGTGAATCATTTCTTGGCAGTTCTCTGATACACATATGAAAGAGAAGTACTTAATTTTGTTGTTGTTGTTTTTGTTTGTTATTGATAATTAAATGTCTTAGTGTTCTATCTAGGAGTCTTTTTGACCCAAGGTTAGTGAAGCCACTCTTTTCCTTGACAGCCCTCATTAATCTATCACTAAGTGAAAGGCTCTGAACATTAAAAGACAGGCATTGTCGGAAGGGCTTTTGAAAAAGTGCCCTTGGGTTCCTACTGAGTACAATTTTAAGTTATTAATCAGACAACATCCACCCTGGTTTCTCAGCTGTCTATTATTATTATTTTTTTAATCTGGTACTGGGGATTGAACTCAGAGGCATTCTACCTCTGAGCTATACTCCAGTCCTATTTTTATTTTTATTTTATTATTATTATTATTATTATTATTATTGTTTGTTTGTTTGTTTTGCAGTACTGGAGATTGAACTCAGGGACATTCTACCTCCAAGCTACGCCCTCAGTCCTATTTTTCATTCCTTATGTTGAAACAGGGTCTCAATAAGTTGTGGAGGGCCTCATTAAGTAGCTGAGTCTGGCCTGGAACCTGGATCTTCCAGTCCCAGCCTCCCAAATGCTGGGATTACAAGCATGCACCACCATGCCCACCTTCAGCTGTCTATTATTACATCTCTATTTTGTTTTATTTATTTATTTTTTTGCAGTACTGGAGATTGAACCCAGGGGAATTCTACCTCCAACCTACACCTCCAGCCCTATTTTTATTCTTTATTTTGAAACAGGGTCTCACTAAGTTGTGGAGGGCCTCACTATAGCTGAGGCTGGCCGCAAACCCAGATCCTCCAGTCTCAGCCTCCCAAATGCTGGGTTTACAAGCATGCACCACCACGCCCGGCTCCCAGTCCTATTTTTTATTCTTAATTTTGAAACAGGATCTCACTAAATTGTGGAGGGCCTCACCAAGTAACTGAGGCTGGCTGCCAACCCAGATACTCCAGTCTCAGTCTCCCAAGTACTGGGATTACAGACGTGCAACACCACGCCTGAGGTTTAGCCTCAGCTATAGTGAGGCCCTCCACAATTTAGTGAGACCCTGTTTCAAGATAAAGAATAAAAAGCGGGCGTGGTGGCCCACGCTGGTAATCCCAGTACTTGGGCAGCTGAGACAGGAGGATCGCAGGTTTTGTTTTGTTTTTTGTGGTACTGGGGATGGAACTCAGGGGCATTCTACCTCCGAGCTATACCCCCAGCCCTATTTTTTATTCTTTATTTTGAAACAGGGTTCACTGAGTTGCGGAGTGCCTCACTAGGTAGCTGAGACTGGCCGAGAACCCGGATCCTCTGGTCTCAGCCTCCCCAATGCTGGGATTACAAGCGTGCGCCACCACACCCGGCTAGGATCGAAGGTTTGTGGCAAGACGCAGCTACTTAGTGAGGTCCTCTGCAACTTAGTGAGACCTGTTACAAAATAAAGAATAAAAAAGAGGGCAGCCAGGCATGGTGGCACATGCTTGCAATACCAGTACCTGGGAGGCTGAGACCGAAAGATCCGGAAGATCTGGGTTCTCGGCCAGCCTCAGCTGCTTAGTGAGGCCCTCCCCAACTTAGTGAGACCCTGCTTCAAAAAATAAAGAATAAAAAAATAGGACTGAGGACCTAGCCCAGAGGTAGAATGCCCCTGGGTTCAAACCCCAGTACTGCCAAAAAAATAAAAATAAAAATAAAAAATAGTAGCTCGTAGGTAGAATGACCCTGGGTTCAATATACAGTATGGCAGAAAGAGAGAGAGAGAGAGGGAGGGAGGGAGAGAGAGAACGAATAAAAAAGAACCCCAGCATGGGGAGGCTGAGACCAGAGGATACAGGTTCGAGTCCAGTCTCAC
The DNA here is from genome assembly GCA_004027655.1 of Graphiurus murinus. Classification (NCBI taxonomy): domain Eukaryota; kingdom Metazoa; phylum Chordata; class Mammalia; order Rodentia; family Gliridae; genus Graphiurus; species Graphiurus murinus. The sequence goes on from PVLC010036483.1 coordinate 9,563, forward strand.
CTACTTAGTGAGACCCTCCGCAACTTAGTGTGACCCTGTTTCAAAATAAAGAATAAAAAATAGAGCTGGGGGTATAGCTCGGAGGTAGAATGCCCCTGGGTTCAATCCCCAGTACCTTAAAAAAAAATAGAAAGTATAAAAGCCAAGTATGGTGGCACATCCTCATAATCCCAGTATTTGGGAGGCTAAGACAGGAGGATCTGTGGTTCAAGGCAAACTTCAGATACTCTATCTCAAAATAAAAAATAAAAGCCAGTTTTGGTGGCCCACACTTGTAATCAATCAGTACTTGGGAGGCTTAGACAGGAGGATCACAGGTTTTCAGGCAACCTCAGCTACTTAGTGAGGCCCTCTGCAATTTAGTGAGACTCTGTTTTAAAAATAAAGAATAATAGCTGGGCATGGTGGCACAGGCTTGTAATCCCAGCATTTGGGAGACTGAGACTGGAGGATCCAGTTTCAAGGCCAGCCTCAGCTACTTAGTAAGGCCCTCCACAACTTATTGAGACCCTGTTTCAACATAAGGAATAAAAAATAGGGCTGAGGATATAGCTCAGAGGTAGAATGCCCCTGAGTTCAATCCTCAGTGTTAGGAGATGGTCCCCAGTTTCGGTCAGAAGTTCAGTCAAGTTTCAGTTCCTTGTAATCTCTAAGTTTCCGTTTCTCCTGAATCAGGTGCTCTCAGCCTGAACGTAAGTTTCTATTTCCCCTGAACCACACGCCCTGAGCCATTGTGTCCCTTACTAGTTCTATTACTAGTTCACGCTGGAAGGGACACACCCTCCCCTCCAGTACCCTCCAATCCCGAGCTGACATGGGCAGAAACAGCTAGAACAATCCATCCTGACGGTATATAAGCTCTCCCACCCAGCTGAATAAAGCTTTTCTTTTCTTGCTTGCATTTTACGTGCCTTTTTCCTTCGGTGTCAGGTTCGAACCTGGATCATGGCGGAAAAACCTTACATTTGGTGGCCCGTACAGGGAGGGGCACCCCCGGCCCTACACTGGGTCCTCTCCCGAACCTGCAGACCACCGGGTCCTACCCCCGACACCCTTGTCCACCTTCTCGAACGCCATCTTATCCACACACCACGACCAGCTCTTCACTTGGGTGAGTTCCCCTATAGGCCCGCCACCCTGGAGTGACTATCCGCAGGATTCTTGACCATGATCATCCAGCTGGTTTCCTGACGTCACCCAGGAGGGAGATTGCACCCCCCCCCCACGGCTTTTACGATTCATGGGGGACTTCCAGGGGGACCCGTTTATCTCATCCCAAAAAACCCAGGGAGGTAGGAATTCCACTCCACCCTCTCTGGCTCCATTCCTAGAAACTCCACTCTACCCTCTCTGGCTCCATTCCTTTCTCTCTCCTCCTTCGGTCCGAGAACCCTGACGTCAGGTAACCCATGACCTCCGCCCTCTGGGGCTCCGACTCAGGTGGAAGGCACGGGTGACGACCCGACCTCCCCTAGTCTCTGGTCTCCTGACCTCCTCTGTCACGGTTAGCCTCGGGGGGCGCCCTTTTGGCTCGGTGACAGATCCACCGTCCAGGTTCATTCTCTCTCTCGCTGTCTCTCTCTCTCTCTCTCTCTCTCTCTCTCTCTCTCTCTCTCTCTCTCTCTCTCTGTCACACACCATTAGACATGGGAGGAGCCTCTTCCCTCCCCATGGGCTCCCCCCTCCAATGCCTCCTATCCAACCTCAAAACTCTCTCTCTCACTCCCGACATTAAGCCAAAATTCTTGATTAAACTTTGTATGCAAAACTGGCCCACCTACAAACTTGATAACCAACATTTCTGGCCAGCCAAAGGCTCTTTAGACCCCCTCCTCCTCAGGGATCTCTCCAATCACTGCAAGCGTTCGAAAAAGTGGAAGGAGGTTCCGTATGTCGAGGCTTTCTTTCTGCACTGCCTGTTCCCCTCGCCAGGTTCTCCTTGCTACCTCTCCCTCCGCCCCTCCGCAACCTCCTGACCCAACCACCTCCATTGGCCCTGATCCAGCAGACAAACCTCCTCCTTATCGCCCTCACCCTGCCTCCCCCTCTCCCCCTTCCTCCTCCCAGCCTAAACCTAAACACCTCTCCTCCATACCCCTTTTTAAATGAGTGATCTCACGGCCCTCGAGCACCATTTAGGTTCCTTCACAAATGATCCCACTACCTTCATCAAAAACTGTCAATGGGTGGTCCAATCCTACAGCTTGACCTATCATTTTATAGATAAAATCTATAGAACGGATGCTGCCTTCCCCCCAGGACCTGCTGCCGTTCCGGCCCACGACCCTAATTGGGATTATAATTCGGATGTTGGTCTACGCCAGCGAGACAGACTGGCTACCTGCTTAGTTGCAGGCCTCAAAAAGTCTGCTTGGAGAGCAGTCAACTTCCAAAAAATACAGGAAATTCTCCAAAAAAGGGATGAAACTCCATCCGAGTTTCTCGAGCAGCTCACACAGGCTTTTCTTAAACACACCAATCTGGACCCCGAGACTCCAGAAGGCAAACAGGTCTTAATGACCTACTTCCTGTCTCAAAGCTACCCCAACATCAGGCAGAAACTTAAAAAACTGGACCTGGGTCCCGCTATGCCTCAGACTGAGTTTCTGGCCATTGCCTTCAAGGCAGATCACAACAGGGATGAGGAGACTGAGCAGACACGACAAAAGGCTGATCAACAGAAGTTCCTCATGTTGGCCCAAACTCTCCGGGGTCCCCCAAGAGGACCCCAAAAGCCCGCATACCAGAATGAAATGCCGGTGCATGGGCCATTGGAGTTCTGATTGCCCCGGATCTCGAGGAAGGTCCTCGGCTCAGACCCCAATCTTGGCTCTTGCCTCAGACTGAGGCGGCCCTGGGCTCCCTGGCCCGACGATTCCACTCTCCTCCTCATAGCCTAGGGTCATGTTGCAAGTACACAGGGGCCTCCTTCCCAGTCTTGACGGATTTCTGGGGTCCCACAGTCCCTTCAGACATGCCTATAGTCAGGTAGGCAGAAAACCATACAAACCTAAAAAGACACCCCCTCTTATCTGTGTTTTGGGTCCACACCTTTTCTCTCAATCCTTCCTCATTATGCCCCAATGTCCAATGCCCTTATAAAAAGGGCAATCTTCAATTCTTCCTATCAACTTCCCAGTACTCATCCCCTTCCATGGCCCTTTCTCTAATCCTGGTGTCCCTAGCTGCAGAACCCCAGGAGTCTGTTCCGTTAAATAACCTTCCTGATCCCCTCTCAGTTACAGACCCATTCCAAGTTCGCTCTCAGATATGGGACTTAGAAACTCCCTCCATCATTCACTGTAACCCAGTTCACATCACTCTGAGGAATCCCACTACCTTTCCATGTCAGGAACAATATCCCCTGCCCCTGTGCTCCCTCTTAGGTCTCCAGTCCATTATCTCTCAACTGCTAAAAAAGGGACTCCTTCGCCAGGCTCATTCCCCTTTTAATACTCCCATCTTGACAGTAAAACTCCCAATGGCTCCTATCGTCTGGTTCAGGATCTCCAAATCATCAATGCTGCTGTATGCCCCATCCATCCGCTGGTCCCCAATCCCTATACTATGCTGTCCCAAATCCCAACTTCTGCCGCCTTCTCAGCCATAGACCTTAAAGATGTCTTCTTTTCCATTCCCTTACACTCTGATTCCCAAGATATATTTGCCTTCACCTGGACTGACCCAGACACCAAACAAGTGCAGTAGTTAACCTGGATGGTCCTCCCACGGGAATACAGGGACAGCCCTCACACATTCGGTCAAACACTGGCCTCAGACCTTACAGATTTCCGCTCCAACTGCCTTTTGGCTACGCTCTTACAGTATGTCGATGATCTCCTTCTCTGCTCCCCTTCTGCTCTAGACTGCAAAAGAGATACAGCTGCTCTCCTAAATTTCCTCTCTGACAAGGGGTACAGGGCTTCCCCTTCCAAAGCACAACTAGTATGGGACCAGGTCACCTACCTGGGTTTCGATCTTCAACAGGGGTTAAAGTATATCACAGTACAAAGAAAGCAACAGATATTGTCTCTCCCAGTCCCCATCACTAAGGCTGATCTCCTGTCCTTCCTGGGGCTGGTTGGGTATGTCTGAGCATGGATACCCAACTTTTCACTGGTGGTTAAGCCTCTATATGAGGCAGCAAAGGGACCTCCACACGAGGCACCCTCCTTCTCCATCGTCCGGCAATTCAAACTCCTACAAAAACTCCTCACACAGGCCCCTGCATTACATCTTCCTGATTTACAGCGGCCCTTCTTCCTGTACATGCACAAAAAGCAGGGCCAACCCTAGGAGTGTTGGGTCAGGAACTAGGACCCACTTTTGCCCCAGTTGCCTATCTCTCCAAACAATTAGACATGACCGTCAGGGGGTGGCCTCCCTGTCTATGGGCCTTGGCGGCCGCACAGCTCCTTCACAAAGAAGCCTTCAAACTCACCTTCGACTCTCCACTGACCATTCTCTCTCCCCACCATTTACAAGACTTAATGACATACTGAGGATTACAGACCCTACCCGATTCTAGAATACTCTCCCTGTTAGTCTCTTTTCTCCAGCATCCCCACATTACCTTCTGCCCTTGCTCCCCGCTTCATCCTGCCTCGCTCCTCCCTCTCTCTCCAAATGAACAAGTTTTTTTTTTTTTTTGCGGTACTGGGGATTGAACTCAGAGGCATTCTACCTCCGAGCTATACCCCCAGCCCTATTTTTTATTCTTTATTTCGAAACCGAGTCTCACTAAGTTGCGGAGTGCCTCACTAAGTAGCTGATGCTGGCCGCGAACCCAGATCCTCCGGTCTCAGCCTCCCGAATGCTGGGATTACAAGCATGTGCCACCACGCCCGGCTCTAAATGAACAAGTTCTACGTTCGTGTACTGAGACCCTAGAATCACTCGTTCCAGTTATCCCCTCCATTCAAGAAGGGCCCCTACCGGAGGCCGATGTCGAATGGTTTGTGGATGGAAGCTCTCTGTCCCATAACGGCACATGGGTTGCTGGGTACGCCATCGTGACAGCCTCTGAGTTGGTTGAGTCAGCCTCCCTCCCACATGGAACAACTAACCAGCAAGCAGAACTGACAGCTGCCACTCGGGCATGTTCCCTGGCAGCTGGCAAACGACTCAATCTATACACTGACTCCAAATACATTTTCCATATCTTACTCTCCCACACGGCCATCTGGAGGAAACATGGGCTCATGACTACTCGGGGTTCTGCAGTCTCCAACTCGACCCTTATCGTGAATTTATTACAGGCTGCCACACAACCGGCAGCTCTAGGAGTGACCCATTGCAAGGCACATCAGAGGGACACCTCTTTCATCATACAGGGTAATGATAGAGCAGACAGAGAGGCCCGGGGGCGGCGCTACAGTCCTCCCCTCCCTTCATAGCAACACTCAGACAGCCGGAGGATCCTCACCTCCCTTTTCGGATCTTCCTATTCTTCCCCAATCACCCTCCGCTCTGTCTGAAGATCTTCTCCTGTACCTCCACTCCATCTTCCACACTAGCCCCCAAACCCTACCTACCTTCCTGCAAACTTTCTTTTTAATTACCCCTGAAACGAGACAACTCCTCAAAACTATAACTTCTTGTCAAGTTTATGGCCTCACCAATCCCTCCACTCCCCTCAAACCCCATCCATACCCCTCTCACATAGTCTGTGACAACACCCCTGGGACCACGTGGCAAATTGACTTCACACACATGCCCCCCGTCAAAACAACACGATATCTTCTGGTCTTGGTGGACACCTTTTCAGGTTGGGTGGAGGCATTCCCTACCTCTAACAAACGGGCCTCCACGGTAGCCTCCATCCTGGCCAGGGACACTGTTCCTCGATTTGGGTTACCGGATGCTATCCAGTCTGACAACAGCCCCGAATTTGTTTCTCAGATCACCCAACTTGTGGCCAAGACCCTAGCTATTCCCTGGCATTTCCACTGCCCCTACTGCCCCCAGGCAGTGGGAAAGGTAGACAGAACCAACCAAACCCTAAAGAATGTCCTAAGCTGGGCGTGGTGGCGCACGCTTGTAATCCCAGCATTCGGGAGGCTGAGACCAGAGGATCCGGGTTCGAGGCCAGCCTCAGCTACGTAGTGAGGCACTCCACAACTTAGTGAGACCTGGTTTCAAAATAAAGAATAAAAAATAGGGCTGGGGGTATAGCTCGAAGGTAGAATGCCCCTGAGTTCAATCCCCAGTACC